>CM050412.1:39386213-39411213 GCA_027564155.1 Gymnocypris eckloni scoliostomus | reverse complement strand
TTGTTTAAAACTGCGCTTTAGTATTTTTTTTTTAAAAGTCTTTACTGCTGACTCTTAAAAGTATCTTGTCACCATCTAATGGCGGAACACTGTAACTAAAACCAACATCACAAACACACACACGCTGTTTCCTAATACAAATTCCTACTATTATTTATATAAAATATTATTTAATGAATAATAATATTTAATAAACAACAACAGCCATCATAAATGTTGCAATTCGGTCAAAAGTACAAAGGCAGCGCTCTGATATACAGCATTGAAGTTACATAAACATAATGAGATTTGCTCTGGAACAAATAATAGATTAGTAAGACCATTAGATTTACCCAAAACAAATTTGTAACCACTATAGAGACATCGGAGCCCGCTGTAAATCCCCAGAGATCTGGCTGAGATGAGGCGCTCTCTCTGTGGTTCATGAGCGCTGAACGCCCGCTGACCATCTGGCTCGCAGCTCAGAAAACATCGGAAATCATTTTCAAATAGACGCTATCTTTAACATAATTGAGCACATTTGAAGTCCAAACAAGTACATTTGCACGTAAAATGCTCTTAAAACTACATTCCGTGACACAAAACAGTATTATTTTTAAAATGATGGTAGATGTGGGCGTCTGCCATGACGCTCGCCGTATTTCTCACGGTAACTTCAGCAAGCGGAGTGATACGATACGGTGAAGCGGCTGTTGGAGTTCTGTTGGACTCTAATATCAACACTCTTATCAGCCAATCAGATTCAACGACCAGAAAGAACTGTTTGTGTGTGTATGTACAGTCAGGTCCATAAATATTGGGACATCGACACAATTCTAACATTTTTGGCTCTATACACCACCACAATGGATTTCAAATGAAACGAACAAGATGTGCTTTAACTGCAGACAGTCAGCTTTGATTTGAGGGTATTTACATCCAAATCAGGTGAACGGTGTAGGAATTACAACAGTTTGCATATGTGCCTCCCACTTGTTAAGGGACCAAAAGTAATGGGACATTTGGCTTCTCAGCTGTTCCATGGCCAGGTGTGTGTTATTCCCTCACTATCCCAATTACAATGAGCAGATAAAAGGTCCAGAGTTCATTTCAAGTGTGCTATTTGCATTTGGAATCTGTTGCTGTCAACTGTCAAGATGAGATCCAAAGAGCTGTCACTATCAGTGAAGCAAGCCATCATTAGGCTGAAAAACAAAACAAACCCATCAGAGAGATAGCAAAAACATTAGGTGTGGCCAAAACAACTGTTTGGAACATTCTTAAAAGAAGGAACGCACCGGTGAGCTCAGCAACACCAAAAGACCCGGAAGACCACGGAAAACAACTGTGGTGGATGACCGAAGAATTCTTTCCCTGGTGAAGAAAACACCCTTCACAACAGTTGCCCAGATCAAGAACACTCTCCAGGAGGTAGATGTATGTGTGTCAAAGTCAACAATCAAGAGAAGACTTCACCAGAGTGAATACAGAGGGTTCACCACAAGATGTAAACCATTGGTGAGCCTCAAAAACAGGAAGGCCAGATTAGAGTTTGCCAAACGACATCTAAAAAAGCCTTCACAGTTCTGGAACAACATCCTATGGACAGATGAGACCAAGATCAACTTGTACCAGAGTGATGGGAAGAGAAGAGTATGGAGAAGGAAAGGAACTGCTCATGATCCTAAGCATACCACCTCATCAGTGAAGCGTGGTGGTAGTGTCATGGCGTGGGCATGTATGGCTGCCAGTGGAACTGGTTCTCTTGTATTTATTGATGATGTGACTGCTGACAAGCAGCAGGATGAATTCTGAAGTGTTTGCAATATTATCTGCTCATATTCAGCCAAATGCTTCAGAACTCATTGGACGGCGCTTCACAGTGCAGATGGACAATGACCCAAAGCATACTGCAAAAGCAACCAAAGAGTTTTTGAAGGGAAAGAAGTGGACTGTTATGCAATGGCCAAGTCAATCACCTGACCTGAATCCGATTGAGCATGCATTTCACTTGCTGAAGACAAAACTGAAGGAAAATGCCCCAAGAACAAGCAGGAACTGAAGACGGTTGCAGTAGAGGTCTGGCAGAGCATCACCAGGGATGAAACCCAGCTTCTGGTGATGTCTATGCGTTCCAGACTTCAGACTGTAATTGACTCCAAAGGATTTGCAACCAAGTATTAAAAAGTGAAAGTTTGATTTATGATTATTATTCTGTCCCATTACTTTTGGTCCCTTAACAAGTGGGAGGCACATATGCAAACTGTTGTAATTCCTACACCGTTCACCTGATTTGGATGTAAATACCCTCAAATCAAAGCTGACTGTCTGCAGTTAAAGCACATCTTGTTCGTTTCATTTGAAATCCATTGTGGTGGTGTATAGAGCCAAAAATGTTAGAATTGTGTCGATGTCCCAATATTTATGGACCTGACTGTATATACATGCATACATACATGCATACACACACACACACGTATGTCTGTGTGTGTTAAGCAGTTGTTTATAATTTTTGGATGTATTTCTTTATTATAGTTTTTCTATTTTGCTTATTTTATTTCTCTAGTTTTTTGGCCTAATAATATCTGGCAAAGGGACTCCCAATGAAAACTAGCCTTCAGGCTAATTTGGGTACATTTACATTTATGAATGTTGATTTAATATACACTTTTTGCAAAATGAATGAATGAATACATTTAAAAACTAAAACTTAAATTAAAAATAAAGCTAGAGACATGTCATACATACACTGAACAAAATTATAAATGCAACACTTTTGTTTTTGCCCCCATTTTTCATGAGCTGAACTCAAAGATCTAAGACTTTTTCTATGTACACACAAGGCCTATTTCTCTGAAATATTGTTCACAAATCTGTCTAAACCTGTGTTAGTGAGCACTTCTCCTTTGCGAGATAATCCATCAACCTCACAGGTGTGGCATATCAAGATGCTGATTAGACTGCATGATTATTGCACAGTTGTGCCTTAGGCTGGCCACAGTAAAAGGCAACTTGGATGTATTAGTTATGTTAGTACATCAAGTAAACTAAATTACATTGAAAAACTTTATGGGATCGCCACAGCCCTCTCTTTTTTAATGTGGCACCAATTTCACATTTTTAGCCAAGTTTTATTGAAAGCCAGCAGTGAATAACTCCATTCAGTCATGAATCTGCCCAGTTCTAGTGTTTGTTGTTGTTGTTGTTGTTCTGTCAGTGAAGAGTAGTTTGTGGTTTCTGCAGGTTCAGATCGACCCGTCGGGTCTGTTCGTGGCCTCCAGCTGCTCTGATAAGAACATCAGTCTGATTGACTTCCAGACTGGAGAGAGACTGGCCAGCGTGTTTGGACACTCAGGTAACGTATGGCTTTACTCAGTCTTTACTCTGTGATGATGGTGACTGTGGATGATGGTGATGGTGACTGTGATGATGGTGACTGATATTATGGTGACTGATGATGGTGATTGGGACTGTGAATGATTGTGATTGTGATGATGGTGACTGAGAATGATGGTGATGGTGACTGTGATGATGGTGACTGACGGTAATTGTGACTGTGAATGATGGTGATTGTGACTGTGATGATGGTGACTGTGTCTGTGGTGATGGTGATTGTGACTGTGATGATGGTGAGTCTTGGTGGCTGTGACTGTGATGATTGTGACTGTGATGATTGTGACTGTGATGATTGTGACTGATGATTGTGACTGTGGTGACGGTGACTGTGGTGACGGCGATTGTGACTGATGATGTTGGCGACTGTGATGATGTTGACTGTGACTGGTGATGATGGTGACTGTGACTGATGGTGATTGATGATGGGGATTGTGATGATGGTGATTGATGATGGTGATTGCGACTGTGATGATGGTGACTGATGATGGTGATTGCGACTGATGATGGGGATTGTGATGATGGTGATTGTGACTGTGATGATGGTGACTGATGATGGTGATTGTGACTGATGATGGTGATTGTGACTGTGATGATGGTGACTGTGATGATGGTGATGGTGACTGATGATGGTGATTGTGACTGTGATGATGGTGACTGATGATGGTGATGTGGTTGTGAATGATGATGGTGATTGTGACTGTGATGATGGTGACTGATGATGGTGATTGTGACTGTGATGATGGTGATGGTGGTTGTGGTGATGTGGTTGTGATAATGGTGATTGTGACTGATGATGGTGATTGTGACTGTGATGATGGTGACTGATGATGGTTTTTGTGGCTGTGATGATGGTGGTTGTGGTGATGTGGTTGTGAATGATGATGGTGACTGTGATGATGTGACTGATGATGGTGATTGTGACTGTGATGATGGTGACTGATGATGGTGATTGTGACTGTGATGATGGTGATGTGGTTGTGAATGATGATGGTGATTGTGACTGTGATGATGTGACTGATGATGGTTTTTGTGGCTGTAATGTTCCTGTTTGCAGAGATCATCACAGCTCTGAGGTTCAGCAGTGACTGCAGGCGTCTGCTCTCCTCTTCAGCTGACAGGTTTGACTCCAGCCGTTCTTCTGTTCGGTTCCAGTCATGCTGTGAATCTCACTGACCACGTCTGTTGTATTTCAGCTGTGTCTTTGTGTGGCGTCTCGCTCCTGAACTCACCGTCAACATGAGAGAGAAACTTTCTGTGATCAGACGCCGTCACAGCGCATCGAGTGCTTGGAACAATCCCTTCAGGTACAGGAGAGTTTGACATCCACATCATGTGCATTTGATGGATCAAAGCTTGTGTTTATTTTAATATAAATGAGTTTATTTCAGACGGTCTTCCATGACTGGATTCACGCTGCACAGATCCACATCCATCATGAGCTGCTCATCTGAGAGCGACCGAGAGGAGGAGGAGGAGGAGGAGGATGAAGACATGAATACAACTGAAGAGACGGAGAGACAGAAGGACATCAGTGTTAGTGTGGAGACCGGTCAGAACATACACCTTTTCTCTAAGTGAAGACTTCTGTTGTTTTCTATACAGCTGTGTATAAATACTATAACCTAACGATAACAATTTTTACAGTTAAAAGAAACAAAAAAATCTATCTGTGTATGTATGCACACAGTCATTGCCAAAATATTGGCACCCTTGGTAAATATGATCAAATAAGGCTGTGAAAATGTATCTGCATTGTTAAACCTTTATTTTAAAAAATGCACAAAAATCTAACCTTTCATTGGATAAGAATTTAAAATGGGGGAAATATCCTTATGAAATAAATGTTTTTCTCAAATACACATTAACAGCACCCTTTTATTCAATACTTTTTGAAACCTCCATTTGCCAGTTTAACAGCTCTGAGGTTTCTCCTATAATACCCGATGAGGTTATATAACACCTGATAAGAGATCAGAGCCCATTCCCTCATCCAGAACCTAACCCATGTTAGTGGTGCTTCTTTTCTCTTTAGTTCACCTCACTCGGTTTCTACAGGGTTCAGGTCAGAGGACTGGAGTGGCCAAAGCAGACGCTTAATTTTGTGCTCAGTGACCCATTTTTGTGTAGTTTTTTAGGTTTGATGTGTCAATATCCAAACACGGCCCATTATAAGATTCAGAGTCGGTCACTTATTGATCTTTCTATCTGTTGGTATTTGATAGAATCCATGATGCCATGTGTCTAAACAAGATGTCCGGCAGAAATATAGGCGCACAATATCAAAAACACAGCAGTATATTCTATATACACTTTTTATCCCTGTGTTCACCAAACCCATCTTGAGTGTCTGCTGCTATAAAACTCATTGTTTAGTTTCATCTGAGCACAGAAGCCAGTGCTATTTGAAGTTCCAGTCATGTCTGACAACTGAATATGTTTTTGGATGAGCGAGGAGAATTGTTCTTGAAACCCTCCCAAACAACATGTGCTGATGTCGGGGCTGTTTGTTAAGGTTTTCTGACCCCGAGACTCAACTAATCTCTCCAGCTGTGGTCCTCGGAGAGTCTTTAGCCACTCAAAACCATGCATTAGGACGATATAGACACACGTCCTCTTCCAGGCAGATTCATAACATTTTATGTTGATTGGAAATTCTTAATTATTGCTCTGATGGTGTAAATGGTCATTTTCACTGCTCTAGCTCTTTTCTTTAAGCCACTTCACTAATTTGTGAAGCTCAATTATCTTTTGCTGCACATCAGAAATATATTATTTGTTTTTTCTCATTGTGATGGATGATTAAGGGAATTTGGGCTTTGTTTCCCTCTTATTTATATTTCTGTGAAACAGGATAATTTCATGTTCATAATCACCCTGGAGTGCTAAAAATTGTGAATATGAATGGGAATATACTTCAGAGATATTTTACCATAAGAGTTTCTAGGGGTGCCAATAATTGTCCAACGTGTATTTGATAAAAATATTTATTTCATAATGATTCCCTCCCCCATTTAACATTCTTATCCAGTGAAAGGTTAGATTTTTTCGTAATTTAAAAAAAAAACTTTTCAAAAGGATTAACAATGCAGATACATTTTCAGTCTTCTTTGATCATATTTACCCAGGGTGCTGATATTTTTGGCCTTGGCTGTATATAAATGCCACAGTACTGTGCAAAAGTCTTTGAACACTATAACTTTCAGCAGCTAAAAAATAGTTTAAAGTCAGTATATGCGCACTCACACACACACACACACACACACACACACACACACACACACGGGAACTCTCCATATGTGTAATGATTTTTATACCGTACAAACTGTATGTGCTATTGCCCTACACCTAAACTTAGCCCTCACAGGAGACTGCATTTTTAGATTTTCAAAAAAGAAGATTTTAGATTTTTTTTTAAGCCTTTTGGTTTACGGGGACATACGCAGTGTCCTCATAAACCACCTTCATGTTGTAATATCCATGTTATTATACAGATTTGTGTCCTCATAAATTATACATATATATGCCAGTTCACTCGCACACACTCACTCACTCACTCACGCACACACTCACTCTCTCTCACACACACACACACACACACACACACACTCGCACACACACTCACTCACTCACACACACACACACACTTGCACACACACTCACTCACTCTCACACTCTCTCACTCACACACACTCACACTCTCACTCACACACACACACACACTCGCACACACTCACACTCTCTCACTCACACACACTCTCTCACTTTCTCTCTCTCTCTCGCGCGCACGCACACACACACTCTCTCTCGCACACACACACACTGTGGTAATGTGCTGTGGAATAACATGTCTGATCCTGTCATCTTCTCTTGTAAAGGTGCATCTGATGAAGCGCGCTGGAGTCCAGTGAAGGTCTGTATCTCACTGCAGTCAGTCTCTGGCAGTTTACTGTAAATCATAATGTTCAAGCTGGAAGATGCCAAATGTGTTTTCATGAATGAATGAGCCATATTAGCTTCGTTAGTTCTCATTGAACATGAGAAATTAAACATGTGAATTAAATTCAAGTATATTCCGATTTTAAACGTGCTTCTGATTACAGATAGCCTAGGATTACACAAGATTTGTATTTTAAAGAAAACCATAATTAGCTTTTTGAGTTAAAAAAATGTTTTAATATGAAATTTGAATGTTATTACAATTAGATTGTACAGAAATTGAAATTTACACTATACTCAGTCACACAATGCTGATGTTAACATGAATAATTTGAGAATAAAGTGTAACTGTAATAATCATTTGCACGGTTTGATGTGATATGAGTTAACCGATCCTTAGATTTAATTACCATTGGTAGCATGATTTATGGTAATGAGTTTTTCCTCAGTTGGTCAGAACAAACTTTGCAGACTTGTTCAAATGACAATATACAGTAAAAATTGTTATTTGGGTCATATATTCCAAGACGTAGGCTATAATCTGTGAAGTACAGTATTCACACCGGTGTGGTGACTGACACACACACTCCTCGCATGAGAGATAATTAACCTATCGGTAAGCCCCTCCCCTCGAACGCAGACTAGCCAATGGCAGTCGAGTATCAGCTACACAGGGGCGGGACTCAGACATCTTTAGGTTTAGAGAAAAATTGGAGGATCCGAAGCTCGCATTGGTTTTATGGGTTTATGCTTCAGAAATGTAAAAACGATGTTTCTGGGGTACTTCATAAGTGACTGTCCGAGGGAGCAACAGTAACTAAGGGAGGCGAGGCTTACCGATAGCTCCGTTTGTTTGTCCGAGGGAGCAACAGTAACTAAGGCTGTGTGTGATGTGTCTGCAGGCGGTCATGATCTGTATGTGATGTGTCTGCAGGCGTCTCATCCGCGCAGACGCTGGTCCTGTCGCGTGGGGTCTCTGGAGCTCATGGTGAAGTCCATGCTGGAGCTGCGGCAGCTGGATTCTCTCTCTGAAGATCCGGTCCAGAGCAGAAGCTGCGCTGATCGTCTGCGGGACGAGGATCGATGCAGCACCTCCAGCCTGCAGGTCAGCATTACTTCAGCACATTTCATCACTTCATAATCGTATGATGGATTTATTCAAACACACATTCAATATTGAACAACAGGTTCAGTAAAAATGTAATGTAAATATCTTGAGTTATATTTGTATAGTTTATGGTCACTGAATGTCTTTTCTGAGGTAAATGTTACATTATTGATCTCAAGCTGTTTTATTGGCGTCTTTCCGCCGTTGAATCACATAATTAATGATGGAGTAGTTCCGCTGATGTTCATTCAGGTGTGTTTGCTGCTTTAACTAGTAATAAAGAGGTAGAGATGATCACTATAGCATCGGTCAACACACATTACAGAGCAGCTTCAGCTCAAACTGATTATTCATTTTTTTCAGCGTGTTGTGTCTCTAGTTCTCCGGACTTCATTCACGTGGTTCTGTGTTGTTCAGGATTGGAGTCTCCGGCGTCCTTGTCCCTCGGCCTGGCTGGTTCCCGCCGGCGCTCCTGAACCCGAGGGTGTGGTTCTGTACCCGGATCACTGTCCCAGCACCAGCAGCCTGCCCGGACCATCCTACCAGATACAGGCTCCGTCTGAGACCCTCGAGCACGAGGAGAGAGCAGAAGAAGCCCAGAGTCCCGTCCGCAGAGCCTCCATGGGCTACAGCAGCGGAGGATCCAGTCCAGACCCCCGACACCACGGTAAAACCTGAGAAACTAAAGAAAAAACAGTGTTTCCCCTGACATTATATTAGCCCCCCCCAACGGCACCCCTTGAAGGTCAAGTTAATTTTATTTAGTTTTATCATCTCTAAAGTGCCAGATCACAACTGAAGTCATTTAAAGTGACACACGCGCACACAGACAGACACTTTAATTGTATATATTTACAGAGGTATAAGATGTCACACTTGTCCGTGCGTGAAGACGTTGCGCAGCGCAAAGTGAAGTAAACTTCAATGGCTTTCCATGGACACTGTGTAGGGAGCATGTCAATCGGAACACAGTTCATGCACTTCTAACGAGCTGATTATCTGAATCAGGTGTGTTAATTAAGAGAGACATGCAAAATATGCAGAGCGGGGACTGGAATTGAGAACCGCTGGTGTAAATCATGTCACGCACAAATAATATATGCAGGGGGTCATACAACTAACTTGAGAAACCACATCAGCCGTTTCCCCCCCGTGCTGTTCAGTCAGTTAATCACATTTGATAAACACACCAAGTCCCATTGTGATATTGATTTTATTTAGATGTTACATTATTTATTGTGCAGCCTTAGCTGTTTATAAGCCGTTATACGCATTTTCCATTTTATGCATGTTTATTTTTAGGATAAATCTACCTGTAATGTGTGATTTTTCCCAGCAGGCAGGTGCCGTCTGCGGCGAGAGGTCCTGCCCAAGCGGAGTTTGGAGAACGTGGCCAGTCCGAGCCAGAGCCGCTCCTACATGAGCCCCACCACCAGCTCCATGGCCAAAGCCAGCCGCTCGGTGTCCAGCGGAGACTCCTGCGAGAGTCTCTCGATCCCCGCGCCCTCCTTCCTCACAAACGCTGCTAAAACGCTGCCCTCGAAAGCTGTCAGACCTCGCGTGTGTCGATCGGCTTCATCTCAAGAGCTCGCTTCGTCTTCATCCTCGACTCGGGCGGTGCTGAAGGCCTTCTCTAGCGCTCCCGATGATCCAGGTTTGCCTCCTCCTCCGTCCTCCTGGCGTCTGTTCCTCTTCCTCACTCGTCTGGTCTCCTTCCTCTCTGTTTCTCTCTCTTCTTCTCGCTCTCCTCCAGCCGTCCGTGTGATTCGGGTGAGTTCATGTGTTCGTTACGGCTGGTTTTGTTTAGTTAAGGTTTAGTGGCTGATGTTGTGGGATCAGTCTCTATGGACTCTTTTCAATGACTTTTCCACGCTTACTAACATCGTAAATCAATTTTTACAAATATAATATACATTTATAACACTATACTTTGTTTTCTTACCTTGGTATTGAAAAGCAGTAAACAAGTTAATGCTGCAGTGTGATGAAAACATAAACAATCTCTCAATATTTTTCCCTCTTTTGGAAAGTCAGAAAAACACTATAATGGATTTTTTGTATTTTGTAAAAATATATACGTGGCCTTACCTTTATGCAGGAAAATATTGTTAGTAGTCAAGCCACATTTATTTCCATTGTGCCATCTGAGATAGCAGCTTCAAACGCGTCTCATAAGTCTGTATCGGTGACGTTCTGAAGGAGTGAGCGTCAGTGATCTGATGATGATGATGATGATGATGATGATGTTGATGATGATGATCACAGATGCGTCGGCCGGGCTGGAGCTCTGCAGGCGGGCAGCAGCGGATCTGTGCAGCAGCGTGAGGACAGTGACGCGGCTCTACAGGACGGTGAGTGACTCTGATTCTCCTCAGCGCTGGGAGTCTGTCCCTTCTGCAGCACCGTGTGATTACTGTACTGCTGTGTGGTGTTTCAGCTGAGCTCCCATGATGCCGAGCGCAGCGCGGAGCAGCAGCAGATGTGTCAGCTGATGTCAGAGACGCTGCTGCTCGTGCGGTCGGAGCTGGACTCGGTGTCCGGAGCGTGAGGATGGAGGAGGGACTGGAGACGCTCGCATTACTGGAGCAATACTCACAACTGCTGCTGCGCTCGGTGGAGAGGAGAGTCCAGCACCACACATAGAGCTACACCACCACACAGTGTGAGAGACTGAGAGAGAGCGTGTGTGTGTGTGTGAGAGAGTGTGTGTGTGTGTGTGTGTGTGTGTGTGTGTGTGTGTGTGTGTGTGTGTGAGAGAGAGTGTGTGTGTGTGAGACTGAGAGAGAGGCGTGTGTGTGTGTGAGAGAGAGAGTGTGTGTGTGTGTGTGTGTGTGTGTGTGTGAGAGAGAGAGTGTGTGTGTGAGAGAGAGAGTGTGTGTGTGTGAGACTGAGAGAAGGCGTGTGTGTGAGAGAGAGAGTGTGTGTGTGTGTGTGTGTGTGAGAGAGAAAGCGTGTGTGTGTGAGAGAGTGTGTGTGTGTGAGAGAGAAAGCGTGTGTGTGTGAGAGTGTGTGTGTGTGTGTGTGTGTGAGAGCGAGAGAGAGTTTGTGTGCGTGAGTTCATGACTTTGCTCTTTAGGTGTCTCACACACATATATTTGCATGTTTAACTGAAGCGGTCTGATATGATCTGAGATGTTTCCCCCATCAGTGTAATTTATCCTTGTGGATGTTAATATTTTTACCAGATTATTTGTTTTTAATTGCTTTTAATGCCCATTTTATTAAGCTTTTATTACCAAATAAGAGAACGTGTCTGTAATCTGCAGTATTTCATATCAGCGTTCTGTCTTGATTATTTAACGAAACATTATTTATGTTTTTATTTATTGATGATCCTTGCTTGTTCAACACCATTTCTTACACAATAAACTCAAATATGATATAAACGTAGACGACATTGGCTTTGAATAATACTTTAATGCACACTCAACATTAGCAGGGTTTAGCATATATTAAAGTTATTGTTACCATAACACACATTACATTCATCATAACTTCAGCGTGATAATATGATTGAAAATGAACATAAGTGTGTCTATGACAGATTCTCAAGCTTCTCATATTACACACGTTACAGTATAAAAGTGAAGTTTGTGGTTAGTTATTGTTATATTGTTCTTTCTCTAGTTTACTGTTCCCCGTCTGCCATTCAAACTGCGTATGAATCTGTAATTATGCTATTTTATCAGCAAATCTTGTTCATCTTTCTTTCCATTAGCACAGGTTTCGTGGAGCTGCTTGATCGTAGGCCTGCTTGTTATGAGCTCATGCGTCAGTTTTTGAGTAACTTATTACAGTATTTACTCAAAAAAAAAAAAAAATTGATCGATTAGCTCCAAAAAAAATCAAAACATGCTAATTGGTGGGTAAATGTTTGAATGCAATAGTTGGTCATAATATAGCATAATGAAGAAAAAAAGTACAAAATTATGATTCATAAACAAAATCTATATTTTTTTTTTGTGAAGTTATATCCCGTGTGAGTAGCTATGTTTCCATCGCATTTCTGAATATTGCATAAAAAACGCTGGATGGAGATGCCAAGACGTCATTTAGGAATGAGGTCAAATTAAAGCTATTTTTGTCATAATAGGGGCACTTTAATGTGCTGGGCTCGCTGAGGCTCATGGGAGCGTGTCCACGTTGACAGACGTGAGCGTGACGTCGTGGAGGATGTTGATGCGGTCGATCTGGTTGACCTCTCTGATGCGGTGCTGGAAGTCAAACGCTGGCGTGTTGTTGACGCTCACTTTGAACTCGGTGAAGCTGCAGAGGATCTTCATCTGCAGAGAGACGTGAAGGTCAGAGGTCACTCACTGTCTGGACCGTCCAGCCAGAAACGGGAGGCGCTTCTTCAGCACTTGTGTTTTAGGATCTCGGAGCGAGTCTTTTACCTCAAAGTGATGTCCGGGCATGAAGGGGAAGGGCGACAGAAGATCCCGCTCCTCCTTCCCCCAGCGGTCTCCCAGTTTGTGATTCCGGACCAGAACCGGTTTCCCGGCCTCGCTGAAGCGTGGGTTGATGTGGAGCGCGATGTCGTTACCGCGCAGGAAGTTGATCGTGAACCTTGTGGCGGAAGAAACATTAGTGACACCATAAATCATATTTCCATTGATGTATGGTTAGAAATGTGCCCTAGTAAAGAATAATAATTCAACTTTATTTGGAGTACTACTTATGCACATTTCTTAGTATTACGCCTAAAGCAGGAATTGTGTGCGCTCGAACAAACAAACAAAGGTTCAACAAAAGAATGTTTTTAGTCCAAAGGTAGCTGAATTTGTCCACACGCTGCAAAAAACAGACCAAAAAAGGTCTACCAACATTCTTTTTAATTTTTCATATGCAAAATATGAAATTGCATATGCAAAATATGAAATTGCATATGAAAAATATGAAATTACAAATGCAAAAAATGAAATTGCATATGAAAGATATGAAATTGCATATAAAATTGCATATGAAAAATAAATAATACAATTTTGGGTAGACCATTTTTGGTCTTTTTTGCAGCGTGTGGACAAATTCAGCTACCTATGGACTTAATATTAAGCCTAAAATGTGTTTTAATGTCACTATTAATGAAGATCGTATGATTTATGTATTTAAAGTGTAGCTGAAGTATACTTCCACTTCAGCACAATCACATAAACATATTCATCTTTAGCTGTTAGACTTCAGCACTTCCACTTTAGCACACTTTAGTATACGCTGTTAAAAATAGAGATGTGAGCCCAAAATACAAACCTTTTTTAATAATGTTATTGAGTTGGGTCATAAATTCAGCGGGTAAAGGATGACAGAATTATCATGTTTGGGGTGAACTGTCTCTTTAAATCATCAAAACATTTATTTACAGCTTAGTTTGGGTCGGGATTTAGTTACTGACTCGAGGAAGACCGACAAAATTCTATTTCATTTAAAAAAAAAAACTCTATTTAAAAATAATTTTGAAATTCTATTTTAATTTTATTTGCGAAAATCTGTTTTAAAATTCGGTTTTAATTCTATTTTTATTTATTGCTTAATTCTATTTTGAAATTCTATTTTTGAAATCCAATATTTTTGAAGTTTTATACATGATTTGGATGTGCAAGGGACTAGTCTGTCAGTTCTGAAATTCACACAAATAAAAAAAAGCACAAATATGCTGATTTTGCTACTCCAGAACCGTTTCTGATTGTTATCAATGTTGAAAACAGATTTTCTTCAGGATTCACAGACGAATAGAACGTTCAAAAGAACAGCGTTTATTTGAGATGGAAACATTATAAATGTTTTTAGTGACCGTTTTGATTAGTTTAATGTATCCTTGATGAACCTAAAAACTGTTAAATGATGCTGAAACTTCAGCATTTGACCAGATATTCAGATTTTGAGCATTAGTGTGAATTCTTCCACATGTATTGGTGCAGTAAAGCTGCATGTAAACCGCTGGTTACAGACTCACATCTTGGCGTCTGGTTTGATCTGTCCTCTGATGGTCAGCATCAGCTTGTCGTAGACGCCGCGGGGGAAATTCATGTTGAAAGGAACCACCTGAAGAACAGAAAACATCGATCGTCTTCACTGAGATTTGATCTGATTCAGGATTTAATAGAGTCTGCTGCTTTTGGAGAATCCGTCCATGTTTCATCTGATTTGATTAGATTCCACTAAATCAATTAGTGCTGTTTGATTGACCTCGGTAACTATATCATATATTTCTCCTCCCTGTTAGAACCGCTTTATTTTTGCCGTCATATTAGACTTTCTTCTTCAGATGTCACATAATATATAATTTAGCATAAAATACATCAATAATGTAACAATATGCAATCCTGCAGATGTTCTTTTTGATCCCGACGTCTTGTTTTCTATTATAAATATAAGCAAAATCATAAACCAAGATGCATTTACATGAGTTGCTAAATTAATCTTGTTTTTTAAATGTGTCGAAATGAAGCGAGTTTATGATTATTGAAAATTATTGTACTTGTTGCCACGGCGACGACAGATTAATACATTTTTTGCATGTTTTAAGCATAAACCCACTTAATTTTGGTAGATATTTCAGAAAACAAGACTTCATGTCTTACAGACGTCCAGTAAATTCATCTTGATTTAAGCATGTTTAGATGTAAGAACAGCACTGTAGCAATCTTCTCGTAACATGTCTCAACCAAATATGAAGTTTTGCTATCTCACATTAAAATGCATATGAATAGAAGTCTTTTCTAGAGCAATGCACAAGTAAACGTGTGTTATGATATTGAGTGTTTGTAGTCTAGACACTTTTATAAACCCTCAATATGATAACACGTTTACTTGTGCATTGTGCAAGATGATTGTTTAGTGCAATGCTTGCCCCAAAATATATATTTTGCACAAATGAACAATATTTATGTAAAGTTATTATACTGTCTCAGTTTGTGTCTATAGTCAACTATTTCTATGTATAGTCAGATTAACTGCAAAATATGATTTTATTGGTATTTTTGTCGTTTTCTAGTATAAATATCTAAACTTTCTTGAATCAGTGTGTATTTATTTTGCAAGTGAAATTATTTAAGATATTAAGTCTTGTTTTATAAAAAAATTTAATTGAAAAAAAAAAATATATATATATATATATAAAAAAAGTTTTTTTGAAAACATCACAATTTTGTTAGTTTTTGCTTAAAACCAGCAAAAATATCTGCCAATGGGGCAAGTTCAATAATCTTGTTCAGCTTTGAATTAAAATTAATTTTCTTATAGATATTATAGCTGGTTTTAAGCAAAAACTAACACAATTGTATTTTTTTTTTTTTTTTAGAAAACAAGACTTTAATATCGTAAATAATTTCACTTGTACAGTAAATGAATCTTGATTCAAGAATGTTTAGATATTTATACTAGAAAACAAGACTAATACTAAGAGAATCATATTTTGCCATGTAGGTCTATAATTGTTTGTCTTATACTTGTATATGTGTTTAACTATATGTAGCACGAGAGTAACGTGTTGCACTATATGTAGCACAAGACGTAATGTGTTGCACTATATGTAGCACGAGACGTAACGTGTTGCACTATATGTAGCACGAGACGTAATGTGTGTTGCACTATATGTAGCACGAGATGTAACGTGTTGCATATGTAGCACGAGGCGAACGTGTGTTGCACTATATGTAGCACGAGATGTAACGTGTTGCACTATATGTAGCACAAGACGTAATGTGTTGCACTATATGTAGCACGAGACGTAACGTGTTGCACTATATGTAGCACGAGACGTAATGTGTGCACATATATGTACGAGATAAGCGTGTTGCACTATATATGTAGCACGAGACGTAACGCGTGTTGCACTATATGTAGCACGAGATGTAACGTGTTGCACCATATATGTAACAGACGAACGTAACGTTGCACTATATGTAGCACGAGACGTAACGTGTTGCACTATATGTAGCACGAGATGTAACGTGTTGCACTATATGTAGCACGAGACGTAACGTGTGTTGCACTATATGTAGCACGAGATGTAACGTGTTGCACTATATGTAGCACGAGACGTAATGTGTGTTGCACTATATGTAGCACGAGACGTAACGTGTTGCACTATATGTAGCATGAGACGTAACGTGTTTAACTATATGTAGCACGAGACGTAACGTGTGTAGCACTATATGTAGCATGAGACGTAACGTGTAGCACTATATGTAGCACGAGACGTAACGTGTTTAATTATATGTAGCATGAGACGTAACGTGTTTAATTATATGTAGCACGAGACGTAACGTGTTTAACTATATGTAGCATGAGACGTAACGTGTTTAATTATATATTGCACGAGACGTAACATGTGTTGCACTATATGTAGCATGAGACGTAACGTGTTTAACTATATGTAGCACGAGACGTAACGTGTTGCACTATATGTAGCACGAGACGTAACGTGTTGCACTATTTATAGCACGAGACGTAACGTGTAGCACTATATGTAGCACGAGACGTAACGTGTAGCACTATATGTAGCACGAGACGTAACGTGTTTAACTATATGTAGCATGAGACGTAACGTGTTGCACTATATGTAGCACGAGACGTAACATGTGTTGCACTATATGTAGCACGAGACGTAACGTGTTGCACTATATGTAGCACGAGACGTAACATGTGTTGCACTATATGTAGCATGAGACGTAACGTGTTTAACTATATGTAGTACGAGACGTAACGTGTGTTGCACTATTTGTAGCAGAATGAGAATAAAGCTGGTCTGGACTCAAAGCGATGGAAGTGACCGGTGCTTTAGCTGTGTGTTATTGAACGCACTGATGGATGTCTGGTCAAGCGTAGCTTCAGTCTCTTACTACAGGAGCGATGGCTGGCACCGGGGGCCACTGCTGCGGCACTCCTCCTGCGGGCCCCTGACCGGGCCACCCGGGCTGACCGGGATTACCGTGCCACGCTGGAGACGGCAAGTAACCAGCCGGAGTGGGCAGCTGAGCAGGCCAGCTCGACTGGACCGGTGGGTTCGGCTGGACTGGAGGGTTGGGCCAGCCTGGTTGAGTTGGTTGTGTGGGTTGGATTGGTTGAGTTGGTTGAGTTGGTTGGGTGGGTTGGGTTGGTTGAGTTGGTTGGATCGCTGGAAGGTTGGGCCAGCCTGGTTGGGTGGGTTGAGTTGGTTGGACTGGTTGGATCGCTGGAGGGTTGGACCAGCCTGCTTGGGTGGGTTGGACCGGCCAGGTCGCAGGCTGGTTAACTGGCCAGTTGGGCTGAGCGGGTTGGCAGGACCAGCAAGGTGGGCAGGGCTGACCGGGCCATTGCTGAGGGGTTTGTGGGTAAACGCCCTGCTGACCGGAGGACGGGCAACTCATGATGGACCTGGACCTGAGAGACAAACATTACAGATCCACTCACACATGATGACAGTGTTCAATGGCAGGTTAGTAGAAGTTAATATTGATCAACTGACATATCAATAGAACTGTATATCATTTAAAAGTTTGGAAGAAAAATAAAAACAATTCTTTCAAAAGAAGTCTCTTCTGCTCACCAAGACTGCATTTATTTGATTAAAAATATAGTAAAATTGTGAAATATTATTATAATGTAAATCAGCTGTTTTCTATGTGACTATATATTAAACTGTAATTTATTTATGTGATTCATCGCTGTATTTCAGCATCACATGATCTTCAGAAATCATAATATGCTGATTTATTATCAATGTTGAAAACAGTTCAAAATTTTTGCTGAAACTGTGACGCATTTTATTTCTCAGGATTCACAGATGAATAAAAAGTTCAAAAGAACAGCATTTATTCGAAACAGAAATCTTTTATAACATTATAAATGTCTTTACTCTCACTTTTGATTAATTTAATGAATCCTCGATGAATAAAAAACAGTTAAATGATGCTGAAACGTCAGCTTTGATCACAGCAATCGATTACATTTGACCAGATATTCACATTTTGACCATTAGTGTATTTCTCTTAATATTTTAATTATTTCAAATATGTATTCTTGCACTAAAGCTACATATAAACCGCTGATTGTTGTTCTAAAACAGGACTAAATAGTGACCTGACCGCTAAAAGTGTGCATTTTAAATCAATATACGTGTCCCTGGAGCACAGAAGCAGTCATACGCAGCACAGCTATAGACAACATTACATTGTATGGGTCAAAATGATACATTTTTCTGTTATGACAAAAATATCCCATGAAGATATTTCTACCGTAAATATATCAAAACTCAATTATTGATTAGTAATATGCATTGCTAAGAACTTCATTTGAACAACTTTAAAGATGATTTACTCAATATTTAGATTTTTTTGCACCAGATTTTCTAATATTGTCCTATCATAACCTGATTTATTCAGCTTTCAGATGATGCATAAATCTCATGACCCTCATGACTGGTTTTGTGCTCCAGGGTCAAACAGTGATAGTCAAGAATCTTGATGACGAGCTGATTAATCGTTACTAAACAACACAACTGCTTTAAATCTACAACATCTCAACGACGGGATCAAATCTCACAAAGCCGGTCAATATTAGTGCTATGTGATGATTGAGGATCACTGTACCTGTGGATGAGCAGAAGAACGCCGGAGGAGCAGCAGACGAGGAGTTCAGAGCTCAGAGCCTTTATATGTGTCTCCTCCTCGCTGGACACACACCGTCTGAATACATGTGACCCTGGAGCACTAAACCAGTCACGAGGGTCATCAGATGCATGCATCAGCGGAATATTTCCAGTGATGTATGATAGGACAATATTAGAAAATCTGGTGCAAAACAATCTAAATATTGAGAAAATCATCTTTAAAGTTGTTCAAATAAAGTTCTTAGCAATGCATATTAATAATCAATAATTGAGTTTTGATATATTTACGGTAGGGACATGATCTTAATATCTGGCAAAACAGAAACATGTATAATTTTGAGCAATACAATGTATTGTTGGTTATTGCTGTGCTGCGTATGACTATACCGTCCTTCCTTGTTTTTTCAGTGCAAACATCCTTAAATCAAAACACAATTACTGGAGATGAAGATATAATATGCTTAAAACGAGAAAGTAAGAAAATCAACTTTATTTAAAGGCAAACCCGGTTTATTTTTCTGACCTCATTTGCAATAACAAGAGAACTGATTAATGCAAATAAACCAGATGATAGAAGACATCTTTATTTACTCGTCAAGCATGAGTTCTGCAGTCAGAGTTAACCTTATATAAAAGAAATGTCTCATATAGCAGCTCGTGTAATTACTGAAACAGTTTGTGTTTTCTCCGCTGCTCGTGTGAATGATTAGATTTTCACAATATTGCTGTGGTTTCCACGGTAACCAGCAGTTTAATGAGATTACATGTCGTCATGTGAGTCCAGATGTCCTGACATAACGAGTTATGTCTTGTCTTCCAGGACTAATATCTAAACGTTCATACGAGACGCACAATAAAGACACGTAGTCTTGTTTTCTGAGAGATGTGTCGCAATGAAGTCAGTTTATATGCTTAAAACATGATAAATATGCAAAGAAATGTGCTCTTTGAATGTAGTTTTGATCACACTGTGACCCTGGAGCACAAAGCTGAAACTTTAATTTTTCTGGTTTGGTTTGGAAAATATTAGAAAATCTGGTGCAAAACAATCTAAATATTGAGAAAATCATCTTTAAAGTTGTTCAAATGAAGTTCTTAGCAATGCATATTAATAATCAATAATTACGTTTTTATATATTTATGGTAGGAACATGATCTTAATATCTGACATAACAGAAAAATGCATAAGTTTGTCTATTGCTGATTATGACTGGCTCCAGGGACATGTTTTTGTTTTAAATCAAGACCTTATGAAGTCTTTTGCATCTTGATTTCTGGATACTTGCGCTGGGAAACAAGAGCGACACGCTGCATGAGAATATCATCTGTGTGTTTATGTACTGGTCATCTCTTCGTGATGAGGTTGTCCAGGAGCTTGCGTGGCTCTGTTTAGGGTGATTGTGTTGTGTGTGCTGTAACGAGTCTCTCGTGAGCCCAAACACACTGATGCTATTATACTGTGTGTCTCGATCATAACACACACACACACACACACTCCTCACATGATGCTGAAGGACTCGTCGTTCCTCACAGTCAATGTCATCTTTTCCTGAACTCAGTCATGGATCGCCTGCTTTAAGACTAACAGAAAGAGTCCATAATAACTCTTCCTCAGTGATAAAGTGCATCAGCTGTCGTCTCTCACATCAAAATCAGTCTCATATTAGTTTTGATCTGAGCAGATTTCTCTCCTGATTCAGACCAGAACACTTTATCACTGAGGAAGAGTTATTATGGATTATCAGCTACAGAGAATGTTATGAACAAACATTACTCCAGAAACATCAACACAACATTCATTCAAAGTTATCTGGTCTTTATTAATGTTCTCAAAACATTATTCATACATTGTTTACGCCACTTTTTTACAAACACCTTTTATTTGGAATGTTCATCTAAAGTTTATTTTTAAATGTTACACTTGTTTCAGAACATTCAAAAGCAACGTTCTCATAATGTTTGAAAAATGATACAATTTAATGTTTCCTTTAATGTTTTTTCAAAAACTGGACATTTTGAACGTTCAGTAAATATTCAGAAATAGCTTTTTATAATGTTATAGAAACGTTCTTTGAACATATTGTGTTTAACTAGTATTTGAGTTAAAAACGTCGTAATGCTGGATTTGTCTTCTTCAGATATTAACTGATGGACTGGATTATTGTGATGTTTTCATTCTGACGGCACCCATTCACATCCATTGCTGAGACACATAGAAGTGTACAGAACACATTTCTTCTTTGTTCATTGTGTCCGGTCAAGCTGTAATGATGCTGTGTTGTTGTGTCCGTGTCAGCTGACCTCATGCGGCTCCGGTCTTCCCATCATGCACCGCTGACCGCTTGGTAAACCTGATATCTCACAGCAAACATCAGCGCGTCGTCCCAAGAGCGTCCGGCTCACACACATCAGGACATTATAAAGAGAGTTTCTCTCCAAAAGTCATCCAGAAATACTTTAAAACTCTGTGTCAATCAAAAACACACGATCATCTGTTACTTTGGAAATGTAACGGGTTACAAGTTACTCTCTCAAATGTAACAAGTAGTGTAACTATTTCTAAATTATTACATTTGATAACGTTACTAAATGTCTAACTGTTAATGGTATAGAAACATGTAAAGCTCCAGAACTCAACACTGATTACTGTCAGACTTCACTTTAATTAAGATTATAATCCAATCAGACTTTAGCTGCTCGTTTACTTTGAGCTTGTTCTGAGGTTAATACAGATTTAAAATCATAATACATAGTTTAATAATAGCTATGATACTGTATGATAAGTCTTTGTATAGTTATGACAGCAAACACCGGCATAGTCTCAGACGCACACTTATCTGGGAACACTTCAGGAGTGCTGAAGTCGTCGTCTGATTGGTTGAATTATGCAGGATTTCCGGGAGACGTGTGTGTCACGTTCTTTAACGTCCCGCCTGGAAACAAAGACGCCCTCGCGAAAGAAGAAAGCCGTCGTGTTTACAAATGTGACGCGAACGCTTATCAGAGTAGATTAAACGCTGGATTCCAAAAGTATGTCAAATATTTAAAGAATCTTTAAAATATACATCCAAGAGTTCACACACCGGTCTGTTATTGTGCCGACATTTCCACGCCCCCGAAACGTGACGCTGAACGAAACGAGCTGTGATTGGTTGTTTGACATGTCAGTCAAACGGCCTCATGGGCGGGGCTTAGCAAATGAACGCGGCCATATATTCCAGAGTAACAGTCAGGGCTGTCGCTAGGCATTATGGGCCATGTGCATAGAATTTGCTATTGGGTCCCCTGGAAATCATGTTTTTTTATGAGTTGCAAACTTAAAATAACATTCATGGGTGGGGGCTGGACACTGGGGCTAAAATGTGGCCCTGGACAAATCCAGCCCAAATAATCCCCCCTTGAATATTTTGATGGGTCATAAGGCCTTAAATCTGAGTAAATAAATGAACAGGACAGAAATGAATACTGATAAAAATGACTGAATTCTCCACAAATGCCACAAACGTTTCACATAGAAAAACACTTGACCGTAAAGCATTGGTTTTGAGCTAGACTGCTGTAAAGTTACTGCTAATCAATTATTTCATTGTTTAATTCCTAACGAATTTCTTCTATTGAACACAAAACAAGGGTTTGAATGTCACCAAACCATTTTGATCACCCTTGATTTCTATGGACTAAGATTTCTTGAATTTATAAAATTATGTTCCACAGAAGAAAGAAATTCATACAAGTTTGTAAAAACGTCAATTTAAATTTTTTGGGTGAATCTCATTATTATTATTTGTAAATAAGCACCTAATTTATCTTTAATCAGACCTTTATTGAATTAACATTTTGCTTCAATTAAAATGAATTAGAACTAAATCCAGAGCTTCGCTGATCCATTAGATAGTGATCACAAGAAGTAAAACCATGGTCCTTATTATCATGCTATGGTTATTAAAATAAGAAGTAGCCTAAATAAACTTTAAAAAAAAACTAAACACGAATAAACTACAAAATAACTTCTATAAAATGACAATATTCCAACACACAGGTTATTTGTGTTAATAACTTAACGTTAAAGGACTAGGTGCTGAATTGATAAGTCACGAGCGTTTTTAAGATACCTCGAAAACACAGTTAATCTTATACAAATATATAAAGCATAAACCCAAACAGTGGAGAGTGGGCAACACTTTTTGCACTTCCTTTAGTTTTTCAGAGACTGTTAATTTTAATACAATAAAGCTTCATCAGTCGGCTACTCGCTCACATTACTGTAACACGCGCACATATGATTATATACACAATTTATACTTGAATAGACAAAATCAAATGATGCAACTGACCCCACAACAGCGGACGGTCGCTACATTCATTAAAATATAATTAAAGCCATTCTTGAATATCATTTAGCATTTTCTTTATTTTATTTCTGCATAGACATGGTTAGATTTAAATAAAAAATGAGTTAAATTGGATAAAAACAAAGAATAGTAAATGGGGAAAAAAATCAACTTGTCTTGGTTAATTATAAAAATATGGATTTAATCCGAATCAAGACACTAAAATGTGATACTAGCCTACTTCTGTGAAAGGTTAATGTTGTATGAACTTAGTCACGGTCTTAAGAACTAGTTAGACTAACTAGCAGTTAACCAAGTGTGTGAATGCTGTGCTGAGGGACGGTCGTGATAAAACTTGGCATTATGGCTTGACACAACATCTTTGACACATTTAGAAGCTAAGAACAATCATGTGTTTTTACAATGCTTCACGCAAACAACTTAAGACAGTATGACCAAAAAAATACTTTTTTATACCATGAAAATCATTTTATTGTAAAAAGAATGGTCACGTGTCTGATTTAATCCAGGACGGATGGGGGGGGGTATCATCACTGTAGCTCATTCCTGGTTCCCCCCCCACTCTCCCCTAAATAAAGCAGTTCTGTGTCCTCCTGAAATATTGCTGTCTCATATTTTTAAGCAGTCAATGCATTTATGAAAGATATCAATCATATGTGTGTGTGTTAGTGAACATATTCAGATGTTATCGTAACTGTAATTAAATTATGTAATTTAGTATTTAATGTAACATTTAGTTCATGAGGCAGCTTCATGTAGCCTAGGTTATTAAAATAAATATTTAGTAATCAACTTACGTTCTGTCATATACATGTATTATACTGTTTATAATTTTAGTAGCTTACTTAATCATCATAAAGTCTTTAATCAAAGACAAACAGACTGGAAACAAAAACAGTGTGATTTTCAGGCGTGCAAACGAAATATGCATTATTACAAACCCCATAATAACCATATATATAGACATAATGACGTCGTTTTGTGTGTCGTGACGTCATGCACGTAACTGTCATTGCGCGTTGGGTCACGTGTCGTCGGTGTGTATGGAATCTCGCGCTCCGACGCTTCTGAACGCTGCTAACGGCGATCGCGATGTTTGAATTCGGTACCGATACCGTGTGTCCGAGTTTATAATCCCGGAATCCCAGAAACGACGTTTTTATTCGCATGTGTGACGCGTCGAAGCTGGACGTGATTATTAATTATTATTTATTATTAACCCGCCCGGTTTGACGTTACAAACCCTATCATGGTGAAGGCCTCGCTCATGAATATTAATTAGAGCGTGCTGACGTTGCCTGGTCAGCTTCCAATGGCTTTAGGCCTACTTCATGAATATTAGTTACGTGACGCAACGTTGACTTATTACCGTCCAATGGCGATGGCTTGTTTTTCTGAATATTAATGATGCAGCTTAGTGATCGGTCTTTGTCAGTCACGTGCGTTTATTATTATCTGTGACGTCACCTGACAAAGACCGCGAAGATGTCTCCGTGAATGTTTTAAAACATGCAAAATCTCAAAATATTTCTGTTAAGACTTATAATTTTTATTTTATTTTAGAATGAAACGCTTTTAATGTGTGTCTACAATTTCCCTGTAGTTTTGATACAAGTGAACGCTTCGTTTGTGATTATTAAT
>CM050412.1:39371213-39373713 GCA_027564155.1 Gymnocypris eckloni scoliostomus | reverse complement strand
TAAATAAATAAATAATGAGGTTTAGAATAAAAAAGTGATTAAAATAAATAAATAAATAATGAGGTTTAAAATCAAAATGTGATTTAAATAAATATATAAATAATGAGGTTTAAAATCAAAATGTGATTAAAATAAATAAATAAATACATAAATAAATAATGAGGTTTAGAATAAAAATTTGATTAAACAAATAAATAAATTAATAATGAGGTTTAGAATAAAAACGTGATTAAAATAAACAAATAAATAATGAGGTTTAGAATAAAAATGTGATTAAAATAAATAAATACATAAATAAATAATGAGGTTTAGAATAAAAAAGTGATTAAAATAAATAAATAAATACATAAATACATAAATAAATAAATAAATAAATATATAATGAGGTTTAGAATAAAAAAGTGATTAAAATAAATAAATAAATAATGAGGTTTAGAATAAAATTGTGATTAATTAAAAGTTTAATATAAAGTAAATAAATAAGTCGATTACGATAAATAAATACTAACTAAATAATGCATGCAGTAGTGTAATGAGCAGGACAGTAATGTAATTTCTCCATAGAAGGTATATCAGTTCACAGTATATAAGCTATAGCTGTAAACTGTAGGATGTTCGGGGATCTGTAAATGATTGAACTAGCCGGAGACCAGAGCCGTGTTACTGCTGCTTAACCAGCTTAACCAGCACTAACCAGGCCTCTGCTCAGCCGGATCTGCTGATGTGTGTGTGTCCTGTCTGCGTCCAGTGTCTCCGAGTCTAATAACACCGCCGTTCCTGTAGCTCGTCTGATGCGCTGGCGACATGCAGTCACGGGTTCGAGTCCCAGAACAGACTGTGATGCTGCTCAGACAGACATCAAGCGTCTGGCATCATGTGCTGAACTGAAGGAGAATTTAAATGACTGTCAAACTCTGAAATAACTAAATTAACCATAAAGCTCCATGTAAGTATCGTGGAGGTGGTTCATTAGGTCCGTGTGCTCTCTATGCGTTCATGGTGTGTTGTGTCTGGTTTGGAGCTCGGCGGTCGTGATCTCGATGAGCTGAAGATTCATGTGACTTTAATTCAGTTCAGCTGAAAAAAAAATCGATTTTATTTTAACCGAGTTCTGTCTTATTTTTTACCCAATACATTTTTTTAACCAAATTCTATATTATTTTTTTTTACAAATTCTGTTTTTATTTTATTCCACTTTATTTTTACCAAACTTTTTATTTTTAACCCAATACCATTCTTTTTAACCAAATTCTATTATTATTTTATTTTTACAAATTCTTTTTCTTTTCAATAGTTTTTTTTTTTTACCGAGTTCTGTTTTATTTTTAACCCAATACCATTTTTTTTTACCAAATTCTATTTATATATATATATATATATATTCAGTTTTTTTCCCCCCAAATTCCATTCTATTTTTAACCGAGTTCTTTTGAATGTTTTACCATTATTAATATTATTACTTTATTTATTATTATTTATTTTACCAAATTCCATTTTTTGTTTTTGTTTTTTGGATTCCATTTTTTCCATTAAATGTTTCCGTATTCAGAATTGTTATAATGAAAACGTATGTTTAATTGAACATATAAAATGTAAAAAGCAGGTTAAGAAGTTAAAGAAATAACAGAAATGTAATTCCATCTCCGTTGGGACGGTGATTTCTGTGGTGAAGGCACTGGACGCAGCAGGAGATATCTCTGAAGAGGGATACACGGATATTAATTCTCTTGCTCTCTTCACAGATATCTCCCAAGAAAGTCCGGTTGGCTGAATCGCCGTTGTTAAAAGTATGCCCTCTTTCCTTCCCTCTCTCTATCTCTCGTTTCCCCCCCCCTCTTTTAGTCTTTATCCCCTCTTCATCACACATGCACTTCTGCTCTTATGAGGGTTTTTCAACAGTAAGACTTTTCATGTTTTTAAAGAAGTCTCTTCTGCTCACCGAGCCTGCTTTCAAATGGAATATATTTTAAAATGTAATTTATTCCTGTGATTTGAAAGCTGAATTTTTAGCATCATAACTCCAGTCACATGATCCTTCATGAATCCTGATATTGTCTGTTTGGGGCCGAATGCATGATCGCGGGATGGACAGACGAGTATGGATCCGATATGATTCATAAACCGTTTATGAATACTGCGTGACGTCATACAGTCATTTCCATCTGCTGGCATGAATCATAACATCTGTGCTGAAGTGTTTATGCGGCATGTGTTAATATAACATACATGAGACACCAGACTGAGAATGCTCCTCAAATAAACTGGATTATTTAATGCATACTTTATTATGTTGGTCAAATATGAGCAAGATGTGTTCCACTCATTAGATTTAGATGCAATATTGATTTTATCGTCAGCGTGTAAGACGATTGCTTCCACATCATGTCTCTTCTTTCAGACTAGTGGAAAGAAAACAACCCAAATATACATTTAAGTGTTTATTGCATATTTTAATCTTTAAAAAAAAAATTCTCTTACAAACGCCAAACTTTAGAATTTT
>CM050412.1:39343713-39363713 GCA_027564155.1 Gymnocypris eckloni scoliostomus | reverse complement strand
TTTTGTGGAAAGTAGGCTAATTAATTTTTTGGGGGGTGGGTCTCAAAAAATATTGACTGTTATTTTGACGTGCAATTTCAGTTTTGTGTACTGTGATCATCGTGGATTATTATGTGTAAAATTGCAACAACAAAATGCTTGACGATTGCGATTTAAACCTAACTCACTTCAATAAAGATAATTATAGGCCTACATGAGCATCTGCTTTCCTCGATTACGCAGCGCTCTTGTTAGGATGACAAAAAAAGCTTTAAAAGTCTGCTCTGCCTCAGCGGCAAACAGCGCTCGTCAATGTCAAAGTATTGAATTCAAATCAAATCAAAGTAGGCGGAGTTTAGCGTTCACAGACGCTGAGCGCGCGACGAAGCGTCAGATTAATAAAATAGTCTGTACTATAGTAATTACGAAAGAAATGTTAAATGACCGACAATTATATTCAGTGAAGCAAACTACTCAACTTGTTTCTCAAATATGCCCATTTTAAGAGTGACAGAGAAAGAGAAAATGTGCATGTTTTAATTATCTGCATCTGTTTGTCCCTACAAACAATGAAACTGTAATTTAGTTCTACTTCAAAACACGTCAACTACTACTGTTGAAAAATAATACAACTTTATTTTATTAAGACATAATCACAAAATATTTTATTTTTAATAGTATGCTAAATCCCCTTTATTTTTCAACATGTAAATGTTTAATTTTCATTCATTAAAATATAAATTAAATCGATGTTTCATGCCTTAATCTGATAACCAGTCAAATTTAAATACACAACACAGAATTTCTGAGGAAAAATAACAATTCATAAGGCTACTGTAAGAGTAAAAAAAAAAATTGTATGCATTCAAATACTCAGATGAGCTAAAACAGAATTTGGCAACAATAAAACATAAGGTTAGAAAAAAATAACATTTCATACGACCATAAACATGTCATTTTTGTTACACTTTTAATAAATTAAATTGTATAAGTTTCATGATTTTAATTAATTAGACATGCTTTTTGATAAATACATTTTAATTTGATCATTAAAAAGGAGTCTATAAAATGAAAACGGAATCTAGAAAAATTGAAACGGTAAAAAATGAATTTAGAAAAAAATAAAATGGAATTTGGGAAAAATTTTAACGGATTTCATAGGGCCCTATATATATATATAGCAAAACGAAATTCTGGCCCTGCGTTTAACTGAGTTAAATAAATGATAATAGTGATATGTTCTCTGTGTGGAGTAAAGGTCCTTACACACGAGTCAGAAATGTTTGTATGCGTTTTTGCGTGTGAAATTTCGGACTGCAAGGACCTTCACATCTGGTGCAGTTTCAGCTTGTACTAAAACAAAAAAGCAAACAATAGTATTAATAGTCATTCATTTTAGTTAAAATGCTATGATCATTTGAACAGATTTTTATTCTTATTGTAAAATAATGTGAAATTAGGTCATGGAAATTGTCACAAAAGTCATGGAAAAGTCATGGAAAAGTCATGGAAATTTGTTGGTAAAAATGTGTACGAACCCTGTATATGTGACTATAAGATATTATAAACATCGTTTTCAGTAAACCTGCTTTGAAACATGTATTGTGAAACGCACTACAAATAAAACTGACTTAAATATAGCAGTTTTTCGTCATATACGTGCTGAGGTACTGTAGTGTATTTACAGTGTGCTTGTGAAATACTGGAACAGTATCTCCATGACGTCAATGCAGATATAGAGACATGCGTCATAATCAGAAAACCATGCCCACGATGCTCTCCATTGACTTTGTGCTGCGGGAAGCTGCCTCCTTGTCGTTTCTGACTTTAAACAAAAAACAGAACAATGCCTAAAAGCTGCTGTGTGACAAGCTAAAAACCCCAGCACTAGGTTTTTATAAGCTGTCACCCCAAAAAACAAGCATTTAAGGACACGGATAGTTATAGATGTCAGGGTGTTTCACGTTAGATCATTTCTCAAACAAAAGGAAGGTAAGGGGCACTGACATAGACCAATACAATCTCTATATATCTCAGGTTCACATCGGGGGGGTGAAATAATCCTTTGACATGAGTACTACAACACGTACCGCTCTACTTTTGTGTCCTTAAACGCACTTTTTTTGGGTCGACAGCTTATAAAAACCTAGTTCTGGGTTTTTAGCTTGTCCTAATGCAAAGATTTCCTAATATATGAGTGATCAATATATTAAACGATATATTAGAAATTATGTGTAAATATATGACAATATATTGAATAATACATAAGGAATTGCCGCTTTTCATATATTTCAAAATATGTGACAATATATTTACTTATATATCATAATATGTAATTTTATATTCAGTAATACACTTTATATTATATAGATAGATAATATATGGTACTGCATGTGTAAAATATATTAAACATATATTTACTCATGCAGTATATATATATGTATATACATATATGGAAATAGGCTATATATTTCTTCTATCATATACTTGTTTCATGTTTTAAAATATAGCTAGTTTAAGCACATCTGCTCATACTAAACACTGAGTGAACAGACTATCGCTGTGCTGAAAGTTGCACAGCCATTACTTTTTAAAGTAAGTAATATATAATTGAATGGCGTTTGTCTAATCATCATCCTGACCACAGGCTGTGCTCTTCTGCACAAACATACGCATACTATAAATAATTTTACATTTCAATATATTACAACATTAAGCACTAACAAATCTATGAGAAATCTGTAACTCATTATGTGTGTAAATACATATATTTTTATATGGGAGCATCTATGTGCATATACTCAATAAAGTAACAAACGTTATGAATATTAATTTCTAAATATATTTGTATGCATCAATATATAGCCATAGTATAGTCAATGCATATATTGCAAAATATAAGCACTAGTTTCCAATATATGGAAATGTATTACGTAATATACTGCATTATATGTTGCAGTATATTCCCATATATTTTTGTTTCGTAAGGGTGCTGTACACCTCGTCACACAGCAGCTTTTAGACATTGTTCTATTTTCTGTTTGACAAGGAGGGCAGCTGCCTGCAATGCAAAGTCAGTGGAGAGCATTGGATTGCACCCCCCCCCCCATGTGGGCGTTGTTTTCAGGTTATGACGCGTGTCGCTCTGTCTCTATAGCACACTAGTCTGATTGGTGGTTGTAGTTTTTGAATGCCGGTGGATGCTGCGTGGTCATTGGCCGGCTGTACTGTACGCTGGAAACACAGTCGCAGCAGCCAAGGGCAGAGTCATTAGTTATGTCACACCGCCTGCACACTTCATTACGCTGAAGGTTAATACTGGCTTATCTGCTGATGAGGCCATACCGTGCTTTCCTTGAGATGCTCAACGCCACACCGCCACCACCGGATCTATTACAGCTTATCGCCACACGACAGACCAGAGACGCGGCTGCTGAAATATGGCTGTTGTCATACAGAGCTAATGCTAGCACCTCTAAACGGCCTAGACACGGCCGGCTCATTCACAGGAGTGGGGCAGATGACAGAGATTCGACACATAATTAACCTCCGTCACCTCCAGCCGTCTCAGCAGCAGCACAATTACAAACATCACACCTTGCATTAAAACAGAGAGAGTTTTATTCTTTTAAAGCATTTTTTATCATTTCAATAGTCCACCAAAACTGACCATTCTGTCATAATTTACCCTCGTGTCTTTCTTCTGCTGAACACAATTTTTTTATATATATATATAATGAAAGGAAATGGGGCTCAATGTTGTTTTACTGAAGAAAGAGGGTTGAGTAAATGATGACATGACATATGTACATTTTATTTATATAGCATTTTCAAACCCATAAATAACCGTATCATGCAACTGCATAGCAACACACTAGCCACCACCCAGTACAAGATCACTCTATATGCATGAAGTGAGTGTTAGTGGGTATGAGTGTGTTAGCGAGTGTTAGTGTGATTGAGTGTGAGTGAGTATTAGTGGGATTGAGTGTGAGTGAGTGTTAGTGGGAGCGAGTGTGAGTGTTAGTGGGATTGAGTGTGAGCGAGTGTGAGTGAGTGTGAGCGAGTATGAGTGAGTGTTAGTGTGATTGAGTGTGATTGAGTGTTAGAGTGATTGAGTGTCAGCAAGTGTTAGAGTGATTGAGTGTCAGCAAGTGTTAGTGTGATTAAGTGTGAGTGAGTGTTAGTGTGATTGAGTGAGTGTTAGTGTGATTGAGTGTGATTGAGTGTTAGTGTGATTGAGTGTGAGTGAGTGTTAGAGTGATTGAGTGTCAGCGAGTATGAGTGAGTGAGTGTTAGTGTGAGTGAGTGTGAGTGTGAGTGAGTGTTAGTGTGATTGAGTGAGTGTTAGTGTGATTGAGTGAGTGTTAGAGTGATTGAGTGTCAGCAAGTATGAGTGAGTGTTAGTGTGAGTGAGTGTTAGTGTGATTGAGTGTCAGCGTGTGTTAGTGTGATTGAGTGTGAGTGAGTGTTAGTGTGATTGAGTGTGAGTGAGTGTTAGTGTGATGGAGTGTCAGCGAGTGTTAGTGTGATTGAGTGTGAGTGAGTGTTAGTGTGATGGAGTGTCAGCGAGTGTTAGTGTGATTGATTGAGTGTGAGTGAGTGTTAGTGTGATTGAGTGTGAGTGAGTGTTAGTGTGATGGAGTGTCAGCGAGTGTTAGTGTGATTGAGTGTGAGTGAGTGTTAGTGTGATTGAGTGTCAGCGAGTGTTAGTGTGAGTGAGTGTGTGATTGAGTGTGAGTGAGTGTTAGAGTTATTGAGTGTCAGCGAGTGTTAGTGTGATTGAGTGTGAGTGAGTGTTAGTGTGATTGAGTGTCAGCGAGTATGAGTGAGTGTTAGTGTGTGTGGTGAGTGAGTGTGAGCGAGTATGAGTGAGTGTTAGTGTGATTGAGTGTGAGTGAGTGTTAGTGTGATTGAGTGTCAGCGAGTATGAGTGAGTGTTAGTGTGAGTGTGAGTGTGTGTTAGAGTGATTGAGTGTCAGCGAGTGTTAGTGTGATTGAGTGTCAGCGAGTGTTAGTGTGATTGAGTATGAGTAAGTATTAGTGTGATTGAGTGTGAGTGAGTGTTAGTGTGATTGAGTGTGTGTTAGAGGGATTGAGTGTCAGCGAGTGTTAGTGTGAGTGAGTGTGAGTGAGTGTTAGTGTGAGTGAGTGTTAGTGTGATTGAGTCTCAGCGAGTGTTAGTGTGATTGAGGGTGAGTGAGTGTTAGTGTGATTGAGTGTGAGTGAGTGTTAGTGTGATTGAGTGTCAGCAAGTATGAGTGAGTGTTAGTGTGATTGAGTGTCAGCGAGTATGAGTGAGTGTTAGTGTGAGTGAGCGAGTGTGAGTGTGTGTTAGAGTGATGGAGTGTCAGCGAGTGTTAGTGTGATTGATTGAGTGTGAGTGAGTGTTAGTGTGATTGAGTGTCAGCGGTGTTAGTGTGAGTGGTGTGAGTGAGTGAGTGTGATTGAGTGTGAGTGAGTGTTAGAGTGATTGAGTGTCAGCGAGTGTTGAGTGTGATTGAGTGTGTTAGGTGTGAGTGTGAGTGTGAGTGTGATTGAGTGTGGCGAGGTGTGTGTTAGTGTGATTGAGTGTGAGTGTGTGGTATGGGGTGATTGAGTGTGGGAGTGTTGAGTGTGATTGAGTGTTGTGAGTGAGTGTTAGAGTGATTGATTGAGTGTGTTAGGTGATTGAGTGTTAGTGTGAGTGTGAGTGTGTGTTGGTGTGATTGAGTGTCAGCGAGTATGAGTGTGATTGAGTGTGAGTGTGTGTTGAGTGTGATTAGTGTGATTGAGTGTCAGTAGTGTTGGTGTGATTGAGTGTGAGTAAGTATTAGAGTGATTGAGTGTGAGTGTGTGTTAGAGGATTGAGTGTCAGCGGTGTTAGTGTGTGAGTGTGAGTGAGTGTTAGTGTGAGTGAGTGTTGGTGTGATTGAGTCTCAGCGAGTGTTAGTGTGATTGAGTATGAGTGAGTGTTAGTGTGATTGAGTATGAGTGAGTGTTAGTGTGATTTGAGTGTGAGTGAGTGTTAGTGTGTGTTAGTGTGAGTGAGTGAGTGTTAGTGTGATTGAGTGTGAGTGTTAGTGTGATTGAGTGTGAGTGAGTGTTAGTGTGATTGGGTGTGAGTGAGTGTTAGTGTGATTGAGTGTCAGCGAGTATGAGTGAGTGTTAGTGTGAGTGAGTGAGTGTCAGTGTGATTGAGTGTAAGTGAGTATGAGTGAGTGTTAGTGTGAGTGAGTGTTAGAGTGATTGAGTGTCAGCGTGTGTTAGTGTGATTGAGTGTGAGTGAGTGTTAGTGTGAGTGAGTGTTTGTGTGAGTGTTAGTGTGATTGAGTGGTAGTGTGAGTGAGTGTTTGAGTGATGGAGTGCCAGCGAGTGTTGGTGTGAGTGTTAGTGTGATTGAGTGTTAGTGTGAGTGAGTGTTAGTGTGAGTGAGTGTTAGTGTGATTGAGTGTGAGTGAGTGAGTGTTAGTGTGAGTGAGTGTTAGTGTGATTGAGTGTGAGTGAGTGTTAGTGTTAGCGGAGTGAATGTAAATGTGAGTGTTAGTGTTAACGTTAGCGTGAGCAAGTGGGAGTGTTAGCGTGATTGAATTTTAATGTGAGTGTTAGTGTGAGTGTTAGCGTGAGTGAGTGAGTGTAAATTTGAGTGTTAGCGTGAGTGTAAATGTGAGTGTTAGCGTGAGTGAGTGTGTGTTAGCGTGAGTGAGTGTTAATGTGAATGTTAGTGTGAGTGAGTGTAAATGTGAGTGTTAGCATTAGCGTGAGCGAGTGTGAGTGTAAATGTGAATATGAATATGAGTGTTAGCGTGAGTTAGTATTAGCATGAGTGAGTGTAAATGTGAGTGTTAGCGTTAGCGTGAGCGAGTGTGAGTTTTAGTGTGATTGACTGTAAATCTGAGTGTGAGTGTTAGCGTTAGCATGAGTGAGTGTAAATGTGAGTGTTAGCGATCACATTCTCATTAGATGGACTGTGCTCAGAGCGCAGTGGTGACACGCACATTAAAGAGATGGATGACACTCCGTGTAGTGCTGCTCTGAGGAGGACACCAGCCCGTCAAGAGATGTATTTCCTCTTCCTGTGCTGAAACTCAGACTGTGACGTTTATTAGCTCCTCTCTTTCTCTTAACCTGACCACACATTCCAGCTCTTCTGATCTGCTGATTCTTGAGCTTCACATTAAACATTGAGAATCTGGTTGTGTTTTGATGCCATTCAACTGTAGAGGTTCAGAGTAAAAGTTTAATTCGGACCTTCATCTGAAAATAATGTGCATGTGAATGTGTTCCAGTTGCTTAGATCTCATATTTGCGTTTCATTGACCGACACTCTTATGCATGTGTTTATCCCCATATTAAAGAAATCAACCAGAACCGAAAGAGGTTTACAGCATGAAGCCATAGAAGGTTACACTCACTCACTCAGTTGTTTTTTTTGGTTCTTTAGAAAAGCATCTACAATGTTTTGATCATCAGTGATCTAGAACCTCCGGACTTTTGTTCTAGTTTTCCTTCAGGTCATCGGATGTTACTTAAAGAGCCGCGCAGCAAGTAATTGAGGTCAGAGAGTTTTTATACTCTCAAGATCACACTGGCCTCTCTTTACTGGAGCTGCATACGTCATGTACTGTACAGTAATGTATAGAAATATACTATTTTTTTTAAGATTTGAGCATTTACATAGTAAACAACCACAATTTGTCCTTGTGCATTCAGCAGTTACTATAAAATAATGCATATAGATACTGTATAAGGGTAAAGCTTTTAAAAGGTATTTTTTACAGCAATTTCATAAGACCACATAACCATTTTTGGTTCCCCAAAGTACCTTAAAAGACTGTGTGTGTGATTTGCTTTTACCTGGTTTAGGTCAATCTGTACGGAAAATATGACTCGTTTTCTAAATCCGCTCATGTAATTGTAGTGTAGTTCTGGAAGACTAGTTTGGGAAACACCTCCCGTCTGGCCTTTCAGCTCGTGCCACTCTTATATTTTGGGTCTGTTTCAGTGTTATGTTCCGCGGTGAGTCACGATACAGTGTAACGCACTTAAGCAGCAGTGGGATGAGATGAGCAACATTGTGATTTTATTCAGGCTCGGCTCGTGATTGCACCACTGCCAAACATTTCTGATCCCACGCCCACTGCTGCTTAGCTCTGTCAACATATACAGTGGAGGCCAAAATGATTAGAACAGTAGTACTTTCACCAGCTAAGAAATGGTTAAGTCAGGTATTTCTATCTTCTGCTGTAGTGTGTCAGTAGGAAATATCAGTTTACATTTCCAAACATTCATTTTGTGAGACTGACAACAGTCAGTACTCCACACAGAGATCTACTAATTTTTATAATTTTGGCCAGCAGTGTAGGTGGTGAAACGTTCAGGCCTTGACCTTCTTGTTCATCATTGTGCCTCTCACAGACTCTCCTGCGTTCTCTTTGCAGACCATCGTCCGCGGGAGCCGACCGCCGAAGGACGCCTCCATCAATGGCCTGTTGGAGGAGTTCGACAGCATCTCCGTCACTCGCTCCAACTCTCTGAGGAAAGAGAGTCCGCCTGGAGCCCATCAGGCCGGCGGGAGCAAACCAGCATCTGCGTCCACGTCCAACGCCGGCGGTCCGGAGGAGAACGGCTTCGGACACTATTACGGCCGCTTCTCGTGCGACCTGGACAGCAGTAAAGACTTCTCGCTAGAGGCGTACCGCGAGCGAGGCGTCCCCGACGCCGAGTACTATGGACGGCACTACCGCTTCTCTCTCAGACATAACGGCCATCCCATCCGCAGCCCCTTCTATCCCGACGCCATGCCGCAGAAGTCCTCAGACTACGCCAAGATGCCGCCCGACTACCACGCCTACCTGGAGAGCAAGATGCGGCTGTCCACCGCCGAGATGGCCGTGGGCGGCCGCAGGGAATACTACCGCGCCTCTCTGGGCGGATCCAGCCAGGATTACCGGGAGCATCCACTGGGAACGCCGTCACGCGTCTCCATCCACAGCGAGCAGATGAACTATCCCGATGGAGACTGGGGATACGGAGCGGGAGTGAGAGACGACTACGACAAGAGGCCCAAGTCATCGTACATCGGTCAGACGAGCCCCCAGCCGGCCATCCGGCAGCGCTCACGCTCGGGGTCTGGTCTGCAGGAGCCCAGCCTGCCGTACGGCATCAGCGCATTCAGAGCTGCGCCGCAGGGGCCGTACAGCTCGTACACGTACCCCAGATTGTCTGAGAACATGTCTTCACTTGTAAAGGTAAAGATCAAATCGGCCTCCTTCTAAAGAAGGGTTTGACTTGTATTGTCCTGCATCATGTCAAAGCATCAGTGCATTAGGGATGCATTGGTTTGCGTGGTTCTCTGGCACAATCAATGCAGGATAAATCCAGACTTACTTAAGTGGACCGTGACTGGTGATGGTCAAATGCAGTTTGTCTGCGCAGAGATCACTGCATGCCAGATTTTGGATTAAGGAGATCCACTGTTTTGCTCAAACATCTCGTGGCAGTAAAAATGCACAATAAAAATTAATAGGGATGGCTCGATACCATTTTTTCAGAACCGATACCGATCCGATACCAGCACAGTTTTTTTAAATCAGTATTTAATTTCTATATCTCAGTGTGTGTTGACCTGCTCATCACTCTTTTGTGTTTTACACACAATCTACTAAATCTAGACAGCTTTACTGTAAAAAGAAAAAACTAAAAATGGATATGTAATTATAATCTATGACAAAAATACCTTTATAAACTAGGTTAGTGGATAATTCAGTAGCAAAAGTTACTCTAGAAAAATCATGAGTGCACAATAATTTTATAAAATCTAAAAATATTGGGGAACAAAGAAAAGTGAATAAGTGTAGGACTAAATCTGGTAAATATGCAGAATATCGAATTTGGATCACGAGACCGATACCCCGATCCAGCAGAAAATGGCAGTATCGAAGCGATACCGATCCTGAATATCGGATCGGCGCACCCGAAAAATGTACATGATAGCTCACCCAAAAATGACAAGTCTGTCATTAAATACTCACCCTCATGTTGTTACAAACCCGTACGACCTTCGTTCATCTTCATAACACAACTTAAGATATTTCTGATGCAATCCGAGACCGTGCATAGACCGCAATGCAACTGAAATGTTCCCAGGTTCGGAAACGTGACATCAACCATAATATTACAAAGCTAAAAGAATATTTGTGTGCGCAAAGAAAACAAAATAAAGACTTTATTCACATATAAAATCACGTATTCTGCCATTATGGAGTGACATGCGTGGTTTACATGTAGAGGTACTCTCGATAATTACCTGATTTGGAAGAGAAAGTCATTATTATTTTTTATTGTTGAATAAATCATTATTTTCTTTGAAGTATTCTCATAGCGTGGTAAAATTAGAGTTGAACCACTCATGTCCTTACTATGTTTCTGGACCTGGGAACATTTCAGTTGCATTGCGGTCTATGCACGGTCTCGGATTGCATCATACATATCTTCATTTGTGTTCTGAAGACGAACGAAGGTCTTACGGGTTTGGAACGACACGAGGGTGAGTAATTAATGACAGACTTTTCATTTTTAGGTGAGCTATAACTTTAACATCTCTAAGGAGTGCTGCATTTACATGCATGCATTTGGCAGATGATTTTACATTGCATTCCACGCACTTTCCACATTAGAAGTATTAATCAACTTCCTCAATATATTGCACCATAAATTACAGACACGCTTACTCAGTGCTCAGTAGGCATGCGATTTCTCATGCTTGATGGATCTTTTCATTTAATCTGCTTTGTGCAAAAGATGCATTAAAAAGGCATGCCGTTTAATATTTAGTCCTACTATCACCATCATCATGAATAATTTTTAAAGCATAATTTTACCCCCCAAAAACCTCTCTGAATAAGATTTTATATTAAAACAGCATGAGTTCAGTTCATGCAGTTTGTTGTTAAAGATCTAATCTGATGCATTTGACAGTTTTTAACCTTTTGAAATAATATTTTTTGTTTTTGTGTGTGAAAAATTTAGTTTTATGGACGGTCACAATTGAATAATGTATATCACATATTTCTACAGTCATACATTTTATTTATATATTTAAGGCCAGCTATTTAAAACGGTTTGATCACATTCTAGGGTTACTATTATGCATAAAAAACCTTATGCAATATTGATAGGATTTTTTTTAAATAAAATACAACAATTAACGTATTTCAAAATTGTTACTTTAAAAAATATAACATTGCAATACGCACAGTGTTACAATATCATTATTGTCAATTTTTGTATTTTGTAAATGCAACATTTTATTGTAATTTTCACTAACTGCCGTTGGTTTATATTGTGTGTTATCACTATTGTGACCATCAACTTGTTTACCCAACACTCAACAAAACTGAATATATGTGAATGCATATATTAATACTAGACACCCTAAAGATAATGTGTACCTTGTGGTATCATATTAGTATACTTGACTAGCTTTGATGCAGTTATCATCTTTTCAAGATCTGGTCATGTATGCACGTATTTCATTGAGACCTTAATTTGTTCTGTATTTCTAATTCTAATGATTAAGCTCGGATGAGCTTTATTTGTCACATACACAATTATACAGAGTATAACCAGCAGTGAAATGTGTTCTCTGCTTTTAACCCATCCAAGTGCACACACACCTGGAGCAGTGGGCAGCCGACACTGCAGCGCCCGGGGAGGTGGGAGGTGGGAGGTGGTATTTGCAGGACGTGCACTAAAACACCAGTCGGCATGGTTCGTAGAGCTTTACACATAAAAACCTGTTGTGGGATTAAACTGGTTTAAAGCTGTAGAATTGCCGCAGTGTTCCCGGAGACACGCTGTCCGCTGCTCACCCGCAGGTGTAGGGCGTATTATCTCACCGGCTCCGTGATGGATCTGGTGTCAGTTCTTAATCTACTCACCCGAGAAACCGGAGACACAGAATTACTCATGAGAGAGCGGCGCAGGAATCAATTAACGGGAGCGTAGCATCTCTCCGATAACAGCGGCTCATGGCTTGAGCTCTGAACTGTGATGCGCTCGTGTCATCCCAGGATTACTGTAAGACAATATACTGTAACGTAGATTTACATCAGGGTTATTATGGCTTAATAAAAATAAACATTATTATTTTAAATAAATACAAAAATATTATTTCAGCTAGTTGCACTGCAAAATATGAGTCTCTTAGTATTGTTGTGTTGTTTTCTAGTATAAATATTAAACATTCTTGAATCAAGATGCGTTTACTGTTTACCGTTTAAGTGAAATGAATTATGATGTTATGTCTTGTTTTCTTTAAAAAATATATAAAAAATGTGTTAGTTTTTGCTCAAAACAAGCAAAATATCTGCCAATGGGACAAGAAAAATAATCTTGTTTAGCCTTTTATGAATTTTCTTGTCCCATTGGCCGATATTTTTGCTTGTTTTAAACACATTTTTCATATATTTTTTTACAGAAAACAAGACATATCTTTCTTAAAAATGCAAAAATTGTGTGTGTGTGTGTGTGTGTGTGTGTGCGTGTGAGAATGTGAGTGCGCACGTGCGTGCGTGTGAGTGAGAGCGTGTGTGAGAGACAGTGTGTGTGTGTGTGTGTGTTTGAGTGCGTGCGCGTGTGTGTGTGTGTGTGCGTGAGAGTGTGTGTGTGCGTGAGAGTGTGTGTGCGAGAGAATGTATGTGTGTGTGTGTGTGTGAGAGACAGTGTGTGTGTGTGTGTGTGTGTGTGTTTGTGAGTGAGAGTGAGAGTGTGTGTGAGAGACAGTGTGTGTGTGTGTAAGATTGTGTGTGTGTGTGTGAGGTACTCGGTATTTAATCGGTCTCGGGCTAAATTATAAAAGACCGGTATCGATAAGCTCTGGCGTTAACGGTTTTGTTATCGGTACTGGAGAAATTAAGAAAACACACATACATTTATTATTGCTATATATATATACACATTATCTTGCAAATTCTATCCCGCCAGAGTCACCAGCTGTTTTTATATGCAATAATATTCAAACTCTTGTCTATGATGCATTTTTGCTATTCCCAATTCAGATCGCGCTCACGTGGATGAGTTCAGCACGCGCAACATGAAAGCCCTGTTTATGATAGAAGAGAACTAACCATTAAAACATGCTTACACTTTAGGCCTGTGGCTGTTATATTAAACTGAGTTTATTTAATGTTTTTTTTAGCTTCTAAAGATTATAGCCGTGTTTCTTCTAGCACAACTTCCTTCTCTTCACAGCGGCGCGCATTCGTTCCTCCCTGACCAAAACTTAACGTCAGAATCAGATCAATCGTCTGTCGATTGTTGTAAAATGCCGTCTTTACAGTTACTAAATTGCTGGACATGTTTGATAATGAAATGTTGAAAGTACAATCCACACGAGAGACGCTTTTCCTCAGGCTGAAGTGTGTGCGCGCGTGTGTGTGTGTGTTTGCGTGTGTGTGTGTGTGTGTGTGTGTGTGTGCGCGGCGCCTAAAACTGACAAGCAAAGTACACACTTGAGCAAGCGTCAAACGATCAAATACACACAAAGCATGTAAAAACGGACGGCTTGGAGAGTATTCACTTAAAACACAGTTTATATCTTCAAGTGACCGAGAACAGTTGGGAGAAAACTGTGTGTCAATATTTTGTCTCAGTGACAGATTGGAGCTTCTTCAATGTTAATCAAAGAACAAAATACAAAGACAAAATCACTCACAGCTCTTAATCTGAATAAAGTAATAGCTTTAATAAGCATTAATCTATCAATATATACAGTGAAAACTATGCAGTGTTCATTTATATTTGATCACTTTTAGATTTATTTTGTAGCTATTATTTACCTGAACATTAATGTTAGTAGACCATCATAGATAAATGAAAGCACTGTGTTTTTTTTTTTACATTTGTACATTTGTTTTATGGTTTGACAAATTGTATATTTGTCAGTTTATTTAACTTTGTTTCTTTGTTCATGTTCTTACTCTATCTTATCTTATGTACATAAAACATTAAAAATGCCTGCGCATTTGCGGTGCATTTACAAATTGATGTTTTATATTTATTTAATGAAATATTTATTTAACATTTCAGAATATAAAGCCATGTTAATTAAGCTGCTAATCTATCATATAAATATATATTTCATACATATGTGTATGTATGTATGTATATGTATATATAAATAACAAAAGTACCGATAAGAATACCGTTAAGTACCGAACCGATAAGCAGTATCGATAAGAGTAGTAATACCGTTAAAACCTTAACGATACCCATCCCAGTGTGTGTGTGTGTGTGTGTGTGTGTGTGTCCGTGTCCCATCAGTCTCGGCTCAGCGGCGTCATAATGAACCTCTTTCTTTCTCATTCAGCTTGACTCGGTCACTTTCAGTGAGCCCAGCGTTGCGTCGGCGTTAAAGGCCCCCAGCTCGGGGACTCGGGACCTCGGGCACGCTCGTGCTCATTGTGATGAACTGATGTTGTGGCACCTTCCTTTTCTGCAGCCCTTGCATAAAAAGCCACGGCGGCGTGCTCCACCACAGAATTCAATTTCACACTCCAGTTGGGTTGTTGATTACGCTGCCAAATTCAGATTAATGTGCGTTTAACGAACACGGATCAGCCAGCGGTGCCGGGTGGGAAAGAGGGTCTCGGGACTTTCTCCGGCCCATAAACAGCCTCGCCGGGATGATTGATTAAACGAGTCCACCGGTGTAATTACAGCGGGTGCTCTCATCATCAGGCACTCAAATGACGATCCGTGTCATGTCATCTTCTTGTGTTCGGGGCATGGTGGGAATAATTAAATCTACCACCTGCCGTGACCCTGCAGATCGGGAACTGACTGTGTGAGGATCAGATAATGCTTTACTCTCACGTGCTAAACATCTCAGCTCTGCTTGTACTCAGTTCTGTGTGTGTGTATCACATACACTACCAGCCAAAAGATTGAATCATTCAGTAAAAATTCTTATAACATTTTTCAACCTTTTTGAAAGAACTCTTGAAATATTATCACTATTAGATTGAATTATTATGATGTAAAACAGCTGTTTTCTATGTGAATATATATATTAAACTGTAATTTATTTCTATGCATTATTCATTTATAAAGTGTGTGTACGCTCAGATTTGATGTTGAGTGTGTGCACGCGCTCATATTAGTAAAAACGGTATTTGACGTGGAAAAGTGAGCAGACGTACACACTTTATCTTGTCCGAGTATTGCACGTTTTTGGAAATGTAAACTGTTCTTGCAGCTCGCTGTTCTAAATGATGATGATTAGTGATCTTGTATATGGTAATGACATTAATTAGTGGTAGTTTATAAGTCAGGGAGCTGAAACCATTGAGTTGCACGCATGTTTAGGATAATTTGCGATTCATAGATTTCACGTCTGAAAGAGACGTTTTCTGTTTGTACGTTCAGTCAAGAATCATATTTGAGTGATGATTGTAAGATCACATTTAGGATGGTTTCATTGACTCATTCATTCAAGAGATTCGTTCAAAAACACTGATTCGTCCAGTAATGAATCAAGTAAATCTTGAGTGAGTCATTGAATCATTCGTTCAAGAGATTCATTCAAAAACACTGATTCATCCAGTAATGAATCAAATAAATCTTGAGTGAGTCATTTAATCATTCATTCAAGCGATTCATTCAAAAACACTGATTCGTCCAGTAATGAATCAAGTAAATCTTGAGTGAGTCATTGAATAATTCGTTCAAGAGATTCATTCATTCAAAAACACTGATTCTTCCAGTAATGAATCAAGTAAATCTTGAGTGAGTCATTTAATCATTCATTCAAGCGATTCATTCAAAAACACTGATTCGATCCAGTAATGAATCAAGTAAATCTTGAGTGAGTCATTGAATCATTCGTTCAAGAGATTCATTCATTCAAAAACACTGATTCATCCAGTAATGAATCAAATAAATCTTGAGTGAGTCATTGAATGAGTCAATAATCTATTTTGCACTCAAACAACTCTTCATGGAGTTTTTATGTAGTGGCTGATTTTGTTTCGTGGTATTCAGCTGCAACTACATTTTGCATAAAAGACACATAATAAATATGTTTAATATCTAAATGTTTGAATTTAACCACATTAGAATCGAAACTGAGAATCAGAATTGATCAAATTCAAACGATACTCGACCCTTATGATTTTTTTGGTTTTGTGTTTGGACGAAACAGGGCGAGTACGAGCGTGGGGCCCGTGACGGGAGCCCACAGGGGCCGGGGCCCGAGACGTATCAGCGTGTTACCCTCAAACTACCTCAGAGCCACGGCAAAGCCGGTTACCCAGCCGGTCTCCAGTACCGGCCGCCGCAGCCCAGTCCTCCCTACACCTGCAGGGGGCGCACTCGCAGCCCTCCTCGCCTTTCACCCCGGGCCCCGGGGCCTATCCGCCGCCCAGCTGGGGCTCGTCCTCCGAGCAGCCGCCCTGCAGGGTTTCTCACGAGCAGTTCCGGGCGGCGCTGCAGCTGGTGGTGAACCCGGGCGACCCACGCGAATATCTGGACAACTTCCTGAAGATCGGCGAGGGATCCACGGGCATCGTGTGCATTGCCACCGAGAAGCACAGCGGCAAACAGGTGGCCGTGAAGAAGATGGACCTGAGAAAACAGCAGCGGCGGGAGCTTCTGTTCAACGAGGTGAGCAGAACTAAATGTGACCCTGGAGCTCAAAATCAATCATGAGATTTATGCATCATCTGAATAAATCATATTTCCATTGATGTATGGTTTGGACAATATTTGAAAATCTGGTGCAAAAAAATCTCAATATTGAGAAAATCATCTTTAAAGTTGTTCAAATGAAGTTCTTAGCACTGCATATTAATAATCAATAATTAAGTTTTGATATATTTACGGTAGGAATATCTTAATGTAAAAACATGATTTTTGGCATAAAATAAAAATTGGTGTGCAATATTCGTTATCAGAGCTGGGTGTACGTGTAATCTGGATTAATTATACAATCATATATCATCAGATTACAGTTACTTTATGGATTACATGATAACATATTATTCGCACAATGACAGTACATTATTCATAATTTATTGATTCTACCTAATTCATGCTGATGCATGTTTTAATCCATTTAAAGATGTTGATATAAACATTTTAATGTCAAACATTTGATTTCTTTCTGCTTTTTTATATCAATATGGTATGTTTAAAACAAGTTAGATGCAAAGTCACCTAAATAGTAGTCAGAATACATTGCCTAAAACGAGTAACCCAGATTACGTTACTAACTAGTCTTCATAATGTAATCTGTTATCAGTAATGGACTACAATTTGTAAGTATACTAGCCGCTTTACTCTGAAACATATACTCAATTTGCAGACTTTGCATGGTAATAGCTGCTGATTTATTTAGATTGATTTTCAGCGCTCATTCATGATGAACCAGAGATGGTCAGACTAGATGTTATCCTGTTCCTCTGCTTGCAGGTGGTCATCATGAGAGACTACCATCACGAGAACGTGGTCGACATGTACAACAGTTATCTGGTCGGTGATGAACTCTGGGTGGTGATGGAGTTTCTAGAGGGCGGAGCCTTGACTGACATCGTCACTCACACCAGGTAAGAGCCGATCGTCCAATCAGAATCAGAGTCTGAACTAGCTGATCTCACACTGATTCGTTCATCTTCAAAGCACAACAAGATCCACGTGAAAGAGAAAATTATTACGTGAGATTATACACCAGGACTCATTATTGAGTTTGTGTGAGAAATACCTAGATCGTCGACTTGATTGCACAGATACTATTTAAACTGAACTGAGCTGGATCATGACATCACTGAATCAACGATGAACTGACTTTAACTGAAAATTGAGCGTTTACTTTTGACCTTTTTTCATAATTGACACAAAATATTTTTATATTTATTTACTGTAAAGCGGCTTTAACACAATCTTTATTGTTAAAAGCACTATATAAATGAAGGTGACTTGATGACTTGACTTGATGTGATTTGACTTGACTTGACTTGACGTGACGTAACTTGACTTGACGTGACTTGAAGTGACGTGAATTGACTTGACGTGACGTGACGTGGCGTGACTTGACGATTTGATGACGTGACGTGACTTGTGACGTGACTTGTGACGTGACTTGACGACGTGACTTGACTTGATTTGACGACGTGACGTGATGTGACGTGACATGACGTGTTTCGGTCTCATTAATAGTGAACATGTTTACCTCGTTTCACAATCAGCTTTGATCTAATATGAGACTGAGAGTAATATTACACCTCTGCAGCTGATTTTTGCAGCGGCTTGAGTGCAGCATTTTCTGCTGAAGACAATAGTCCAGTGATGAATTATTATTGTGAAAGTTTGCGGTGGAGTTTGTTTTAAATGCTGCCTCTGCTCTGGAAGCGTCTGCATAATTACAGTAATTGGCGTTGTTCGTCAGTTCGGTGTTGCGCGGTGTTGGACTGTAATTGCACGCTTTCAGAGACACGCGTGACCCGTCGGCACGACACGCTTCCATCCCACCGGAAGAGCAGCTTCTGTTTCTGATGTACTTTATTTCTGTCCTGCTAATAGAGACACTCATGTCTAATTAGACAGATTCCTCAGCATTCTGAGTGACACACGGGTCTGAATCAAGGCTCAGATCAGCAGATGGATCATGTGATGCTCACGGCCAATTCCATGTTAACTAGAATTATTTTGACTAATTGCATGTTTTTTGGTTGATTTCATCTTTTGAGTATCGAATGTATTCATAAAATATTTAATGTTTAAATCCTCATCACAGTCTGTCACGTTTAATCCAAAGTACAATCAGAAGCAATTACATTACTAAATTAATAAGAGATACAATATGTATGAGTAACAATAATGCAGACATGAATTGAAGAAAAAAAGGGAAAGACAAAAGAAGGTGAGGAGGTCAAACAGGGTTCACATTCTAGATGTTTTGACCACATTCCTATCAATAAATATTGAAATTGTACCTAAACACAAACAGTGTTTTACATTTAAGGTTTGGGTCTTTACATCTGAACAAGTGTTATTTTACTATTGTTTAGAAACTGCTATGGTTTTTATTCATATTTTGAAGTAGATTTTATTTTTACATTTTTGAGTCTTTATACTTTCAATTTTAGTTTTTTTTATTTCTAGTTAGTAATGTTGTCTTGGCAAGTAACTGAAGAAAGTTTTACGGTTAGTCTGAAAATTAATCTGACTGAGTTAACATTGTTCACCAGTTTAAATCAGTCACCAGGATTATCCAGCGACTCTATCTGATCACATCTCATCAACCATAAATCAAAAGGAGTAGGATGGGATCAGATGGATTCGGGTGGAGTCAGTTGGTTTCAGATGGAGTCGGGTGAAGTCGGGTGAAGTCGGAGTCAGTCGGAGTCAGTCGGAGTCAGTCGGAGTCAGTCGGAGTCAGTCGGAGTCAGTCGGAGTCAGTCGGAGTCAGTCGGAGTCAGTCGGAGTCAGTCGAGTCAGATGGAGTCAGATGCAGTCAGATGGAATCAGTAGGAGTTGGTTGGAGCCTGATGGAGATAGGTGGAGTCAGCTGGAGTCAGGTGCAGTCAGATGGAATCAGTTGGAGTCGGTTGGAGTTTGATGGAGTCTGATGAAGTAATTTTGAGTAAGGTGGAGTCGGTTGGAGTCAGGTGGAGTCAGATGGAGTCAGATGGAGTCAGATGGAGTCAGATGGAGTCAGATGGAGTCGGTTGGAGTCTGATGGAGACAGGTGGAGTCGGTTGGAGTTTGATGGAGACAGGTGGAGTCAGCTGAGTCAGCTGGAGTCAGGTGCAGTCAGATGGAATCAGTAGGAGTCGGTTGGAGTTTGATGGAGACAGGTGGAGTCAGCTGGAGTCAGGTGCAGTCAGATGGAATCAGTTGGAGTCGGTTGGAGTTTGATGGAGTCTGCTGAAGTAATTTGGAGTCGGGTGGAGTCAGGTGGAGATGGTCTGAGTGCACCGGATCAGTGTTCTTCAGTGCTGCTGTTTGTTTCTCGCGTGCTGTGGTCTGATGTTGGTGTCGCT
>CM050412.1:39321213-39341213 GCA_027564155.1 Gymnocypris eckloni scoliostomus | reverse complement strand
TGAGGGTAAAAGTGATGACTGGTCAAGCATGTCTCCAGACCTAAACCCTATTGAGCATCTGTGGGGCATCCTCAAATGTAACGTGGAGGAGCGCAAGGTCTCAAACATCCACCAGCTCCGTGATGTCGTCGTGGAGGAGTGGAAGAGGACTCCAGCAGCAACCTGTGAAGCTCTGGTGAACTCCATGCCCAAGAGGGTGAAGGCAGTGCTGGAAAATAATGGTGGACTCACAAAATATTGACACCTTGTGCGCAATTTGGACATTTTCACTAAGGGGTGTACTCACTTTTGTGGCACTTTTTAGATATTAATGACTGTGTGTTGAGTTATTTTGAGGGGACAGTAAATTTATACAAGCAGTACACTCGCTACTTTACATTGTAGAAAAGTGTCATTTCTTCAGTGTTGTCACATGAAAATATATAATAACATATTTACACAAATGTGAGGGGTGTACTCACTTCTGTGTGATACTGTATATATATATATATATGAAGAGTTCAAATACAAAAGCCCCTCTAGGTGCTGTCTAAAATATTCTTCTAAAATTAGCATTTTTATCAGGATCCTATGTGATAGGTTCAGTAATTTTTCTTTTATCGCAATGAAAAGGTTATTTTTATTGCCATTTAAGTGAAATATCTGAACATAAACATATTCTTGATAAAAATGCTCATTTTAGAAGAATATTTCAGACGGCACTTAGAGGCTTTTGTATCTGAATTATTTTAATACACAGTATATATCAGTTCTGGGCAAAGATTAATCGCATCCAAAATAAAAGTTTTTGTTTATATAATATATGTGTGTGTGTACTGTGTATATTGATTATGTCTATATAAAGACACACATGTACAGTATATTGTTTGAAAATATTAACATGCATATCTTTATATTCATATAATTTATATTATATATAAATATATTTAATATATAAACATATTTTTTTCTTAAATATATACATGCATGTGTTTGTATTCATATATAAATATAATAAATATACACAGCACACACATAAATATATTATGTAAACAATTTGTTTTATTTTGGATGCGATTTATCGTTGCCCAGCACTAATATATATATATATATACTTTGATTTAATAAAAAAATAAGTAAACAATTTTTCTTGTATCAAATTGAATCATTTCATTTTATTTATATTAAGTTAAATTATATTTATGTTATGATTTATATAAAGTAATTACATTTACTTTAAATTATATCAATAAAATATATACATTTTATAAGATATAATTCTGTTGTGTTTAATGGTTATGACAGAATATTGAGTTTACTGTATCATCATCTTTCACATGTAACAGTGTAGTTGCACTCAAGTGTGTTTATTGTGGGGGCAGGAACGTGATCGGGGTAATTAGCAACTTCACTAGTTCCAAGTAATTAAATCGTGTCTCCCACCTTGTAATTAGCTGGGAGAACATGACAAATGAAGAGGCGATTAGTGGCTAATCAGCTTTGGTGTTTCTACGCTCAGATCAAGCTCTCGGATTTCGGCTTCTGTGCTCAAGTGTCTAAAGAGGTTCCCAAGAGGAAGTCTCTGGTGGGAACGCCATACTGGATGGCTCCGGAGGTCATCTCCAGACTGCCCTACGGCACCGAGGTACGGTTAGTGACGGTGACCCATGTGCTGCATTATGGGTAACGGTCAGCGCTGATCTGCTGTGGTGTGTCCGCAGGTGGACATCTGGTCTCTGGGCATCATGGTGATCGAGATGGTGGACGGAGAGCCGCCGTACTTCAACGAGCCGCCACTGCAGGCCATGAGACGGATACGAGACAACTTGCCCCCGCGACTCAAGGAGTCTCACAAGGTCAGCAGCTGCGTCTCTATTGGCCGGAGCCAAGGTCACATGATCGCTGATACAGCTCTGATTGACAGCGATGCTCTGAAACTCATTTATTACTCAAACACCCAAAGCCAGCGTTCTCATTAAACGGAAACTTGATTTGATAATTGCACATAAAGCAATGTTCATATAAACTTTTTTTATATCAGCAGTTTTTGTATATATATAATTATGTTTTTACTAGGGCTGTAAAACAGTTACATTGTTGTACATTATGTGCCAATTAATTAATTGCACATCAATTTGTGCTTAGAAATCACTCCCCGAAAGATCATTATTGTGTTACATGAGAAAAGCATTGATTACACATTACAGAAAAATTGCTTTAGAAATAATTATTTTGATTTAACATTGCTTAAATATTGATAATAAATGCATATTAATGTTTGAATGGAGATTGAAATATGAAATGGTTAAACAAAAAAATGAAATTAGACTAAAAACAATAGTAGGTGGTGGCGAGTCACTTTCTAATGAGCGAGTCATTGAATCACTCATTCAACCGATTCGTTCAAACGGCGGATTCAATCAGACACTAAGGTAGTGATTGTCATTATGAAGGAGTCATTGAATCATTGACTCACTTGATTCGTTCAAACGGCTGATTCAATCAGACACTAAGGTAGTGACTGTCTTTACTAATGAGTCACTGAATCATCGACTCACTCGATTCATTCAAACGGCTGATTCAATCAGACACTAAGGTAGAGACTGTCTTTACTAATGAGTCATTGAATCATTGACTCAATCGATTCGTTCGAAATGGTGTATTCATTCCGTAATGAAACACTTGTTGGCAAATTTCAAACGACAAATTAATAATAGAGCGCAACGTTCACACTTTATCTTGTTCGAGTATTGCAGTTGTTTGGAAATGTAAGCTGTTCATGCAGCTCGCCGTTCTAAATTATGATGATTGGTGATATTTTACATGTTAATTACATTATTCGGAGTCGTTTACAAGCAGAGAGCTGAAACCATTGAGTTGCGCACATGTTCAAGATCATTTGCGATTCATAGATTTCACATCTGAGACAGAAGCGTTTGTGTGTTTTCTGTGGAAGCCCGTTTCTGCCACTGAATAAAAATATAAAAAGGTAATTGTGACTTTATAACTCGCAATTCTGACTTCATATCTCGCAATGGTTATATATATTTATCTTTTAAACCATGAAGGTGAGCCATTGGATACACACGAGCACACGTGCAAACTTTGCGCAATATTTATGCCTTAATCTCAGTCAATTCACTATAAGCAGAAAGTGAAAGTAAAAACATAATGACGGCGCTTTCGGCATCTGAGTCACGTATTCTCTCAGAGACGAATCTACTTCAACATATGCTGATAACTATATAGCCTATAGCTGTTTTCATTTATTCCCTTAATATTTCTAATATCACATCATGAAAAAATTAAAAGAGATATTTCATGTTAAACAGGTTGTTTTTGAAAATCGGTGCTCGAAATAAAAGCTTTTTATTTTATTGACCTTTATTGATGACTGCAGTGTTAATATTTAATTGTAGGCCTGTAATAGACCTATTTTAATTATATAGGAGTAAATAGCCTAATCTTTTGTTATCCTCACAGCACGTCAGTTATTTGGTCATTATGTGTGGCAAATTAATAGTCATTTTTATTTAATTTAATAATAAAAGTAACTTCATAATAATAATAATAATAGACCTAATAAAATAAGAATGTAACAGGCCTACATTAATTGGAAATGCCAAATCCTCTTAATATTGGCAACAGTTGATGTTTTTGACAATATCTCTGGCTACCGTCGATACAAGATCAACGTTTTTCGCAAGGGGAGGTTATCGCAAACCTTGCCTGTTACGTCGTTATGCCTTGAAGATTATATTTAAAGCTCTTTTAATTTCCTAATGTAATTGGAGTAGTCCAATGAATCGAATTGTACCGAGCGGTTCAATACGAATGCGTGTATATCGTTACACCTCTTTTGGCGATGCGTGGGTTTATTTCCCCAGCGTGTGTGGAGTCGGCTGAAGCGGTGTCTGGTGTGTTTGTGTGCAGGTGTCGTCGGTTCTGCGAGCGTTCCTGGACCTGATGCTGGTGCGAGAGCCGTCTCAGCGGGCCTCGGCCCCGGAGCTGCTGCAGAACTCGTTCCTGAAGCTGTCGGGGCCCCCGTCCTGCATCGTTCCTCTGATGCGCCACTACCGGCACCGCGTCTGATTCAGAACGACGTCTCTCTCACTCTCGTCGTCTTCCCACAAAGACGTATTTTAGAGCAATTGTAAGTTTATTTGTACAGTTTTGATAAACGGCAGTATTTTTGTTGTGATGTTACGGTACCATGGTGATATGGCCGGTTTCACCTGAGCGATTCTGCTAAATAATAACAATAAACTTTCCTACTGTTTATATTTTGTTTTTTTGTTTTTTGAAGATGGCACCGAATATATTTATTTATTCTACATTTGTAGGTCGCGCCAGAGTTTTCTAAGCTGGTTTGGTTTTCAGTAGTGTGGCCTTCTCTAGCAATATTCTGCACAACCCTGGCGTGTTTTCTCGTGGCGTCTCACCCGTGTCTCACTGAAATGTGTTTCTGTAGGACTCAAGATCCGCTGTCGCGTGGCTTTTGTACGGTGATCCTGCATGCGTGTCACTAAGAGCTGCTTTCAATAAAAAAAACACAAATGCACGTGTCATGTGCTTCATTTAGACTCTTACAGTATATAAATGTGTTTTCTGCTTCATTTTCTCCACAGGCTTTTTCGTGATGAATTGAGTGAATGAACTACAATCCCATGATGCATTGGGAATGACGTCAGCCATGACTATATAAAACACTGACAGTCTAATCAAGGCCTCAGAGGAGATTTAGAGATTTTAAACAGCTGCATAGAAACATATTCTTAGTTGGTGGGGATTTTTTTTTGTTCACAAATATAAATCAGTACTTCCAATAGAATATAAATTAGTACATCCAATAGAATATAAACCAGTACATCCAATAGAATATAAATCACTACTTCCAATAGAAAATAAATCTGTACTTCCAATAGAATATAAATCAGTACTTCCAATAGAATATAAATCAGTACATCCAATAGAATGTAATCAGTACATCCAATAGAATATAAATCAGTACTTCCAATAGAATATAAATCAGTACATCCAATAGAATATAATCAGTACACCCAATAGAATATAAATCAGTACTTCCAATAGAAAATAAATCAGTACTTTCAATTGAGTATTATTAATTACTTCCAATAGAATATAAATCAGTACTTTCAATGGAGTATTATTAAGTACAATAGAATATAAATCAGTACTTTCAATGGAGTATTATTAAGTACTTCCAATAGAATGTAAATCAGTACCAATAGAATGTAAATCAGTACTTTCAATAGAGTATAAATCAGTACTTTCAATAGAATATAAATCAGTACTTCTAATAGAATATAATTCAGTACTTCTAATAGAATATAAATCAGTGCTTCCAATAGAATATAAATCAGTACTTCCAATATAATATAAATCAATACTCCAATAGAGTATAAATCAGTACTTTCAATAGAGTAAAAATATGTACTTCCAATAGAGTATAAATCAGTACTTTCAATAGCGTATTATTAAGTACTTCCAATATAATATAAATTAGTACTTTCAATAGAATATAAATCAGTGCTTCCAATAGAATGTAAATCAGTACTTCCAATAGAGTATAAATCAGTACTTCCAATAGAATGCTTCCAATATAATGTAAAGCAGTGCTTCCAATATAATATAAATCAGTGATTTCGATATAATGTAAATTAGTACTTCCAATAGAGTATAAAACAGTACTTTCAATAGAATGTAAATCAGTACTTCCAATAGAGTATAAATCAGTACTTTCAATAGAGTATTATTAAGTACTTTCAATATAATATAAATCAGTACTTTCAATAGAATGTAAATCAGAACTTCCAAAAGAATGTAAATAAGTACTTCTAATAGAATATAAATCAGTACTTCTAATAGAATATAAATCAGTGCTTCCAATAGAGTATTATTAAGTACTTCCAATATAATATAAATCAGTACTTTCAATAGAATGTAAATCAGTTCTTCCAAAAGAATGTAAATAAGTACTTCTAATAGAATATAAATCAGTACTTCTAATAGAATATAAATCAGTGCTTCCAATAGAATATAAATCAGTACTTTCAATGGAGTATTATTAAGTACTTCCAATAGAATATAAATCAGTACTTTCAATTGAGTATTATTAAGTACTTCCAATAGAATATAAACCAGTACATCCAATAGAATATAAATCACTACTTCCAATAGAAAATAAATCTGTACTTCCAATAGAATATAAATCAGTACTTCCAATAGAATATAAATCAGTACATCCAATAGAATATAATCAGTACATCCAATAGAATATAAATCAGTACTTCCAATAGAATATAAATCAGTACATCCAATAGAATATAAATCAGTACTTCCAATAGAATATAAATCAGTACTTCCAATAGAATATAAATCAGTACTTTCAATTGAGTATTATTAATTACTTCCAATAGAATATAAATCAGTACTTTCAATGGAGTATTATTAAGTACTTCCAATAGAATATAAATCAGTACTTTCAATTGAGTATTATTAAGTACTTCCAATAGAATGTAAATCAGTACTTCCAATAGAATGTAAATCAGTACTTTCAATAGAGTATAAATCAGTACTTTCAATAGAATATAAATCAGTACTTCTAATAGAATATAATTCAGTACTTCTAATAGAATATAAATCAGTGCTTCCAATAGAATATAAATCAGTACTTCCAATATAATATAAATCAATACTTCCAATAGAGTATAAATCAGTACTTTCAATAGAGTAAAAATATGTACTTCCAATAGAGTATAAATCAGTACTTTCAATAGCGTATTATTAAGTACTTCCAATATAATATAAATTAGTACTTTCAATAGAATATAAATCAGTGCTTCCAATAGAATGTAAATCAGTACTTCCAATAGAGTATAAATCAGTACTTCCAATAGAATGTAAATCAGTACTTCCAATAGAATGTAAAGCAGTGCTTCCAATATAATGTAAAGCAGTGCTTCCAATATAATGTAAATCAGTGCTTTCGATATAATGTAAATTAGTACTTCCAATAGAGTATAAAACAGTACTTTCAATAGAATGTAAATCAGTACTTCCAATAGAGTATAAATCAGTACTTTCAATAGAGTATTATTAAGTACTTTCAATATAATATAAATCAGTACTTTCAATAGAATGTAAATCAGAACTTCCAAAAGAATGTAAATAAGTACTTCTAATAGAATATAAATCAGTACTTCTAATAGAATATAAATCAGTGCTTCCAATAGAATATAAATCAGTACTTTCAATAGCATATTATTAAGTACTTCCAATAGAATATAAATCAGTACTTCCAATATAATATAAATCAGCATTTACTTGCTGGAAACCATTTAATTGATGTGACAAACAAAAACTTTTTTTTACAGTTCAGGATTATTCAGACTATGTTCAAACATAAAAATAATAAACATGAACAATATGTTTTTAACATGCGGTTAGGGTTATTATAGTGTACCAAAGCTAACTCCATAAAAAAAACTTCTTTGAAACATGAAAAATATATGGAACGATATGGAAACTTTAACTTTAATTAAAAAATTACTCAATCTTTAACATTATAATTAAAACAGAAAATGAAAAAAGACAACTCTAATATAATTCTAAATAAATTGTAATGATTTTCTCTATGATACTGTTACAGTTCTCTTTTGAAAGCCCAAAAGTCTTATAAACACACACTGAACTCTTATTATCTGAAGTCTTTTGTTCTCAGATTGTTCACTCCTCGGAGAATGAGCCATTAATGTCTTTATTCTTTTATTTACTTGAAACAAACCAATGAATGAAACATCTTTCGAATTCTTCTAGAATAAAAGATTAAAACCATATTCTATTCATAAAAGACTTACCTTTGTAAGAAAAATACCAAAGCAGAATTTTGTCAAATCAAATTTGTCATTAAATTCAAATATGCTTCAATAGTTTTAAAGCATGACATAATACCATGAAACAGTTTGACAAAAAATAAAAGAACGTTTATTAATGCACCACATTTTAATATGAACATGCTGGAAATGCAGCGCAAGAATCGTGTGCAGAAACATAAATACGTCGCTTGAGCTGAACTTTAAGAGACGGCAGCATAAATCACTGGCCAGCAGAAGCAGTGTTTTTAACGAGGTGGGATCAATAAAGCCCTCAGCGCCCGAGACTCCAGACATCCGTCTGTGAGGAGCGTAGCTCATTTGTGGACATCTTTAATGCCGGTGATGTTACTGCCGCTTCTTATTGATTTTCCATTCGTGTTTGATTCTGATGGATCTTTTTCAGCTGGAGAAGAAAAACCTCAAACATCAAAGATGAGAGAAGAACACAAGTCATTCTGTGCTATTTCAGGACAGTTTAGCAAATCATAAAATATTCAATAATCACAAAATAGGCAAAATCGTGAAATTATCATCAATAAATATTTGTACTTTATATCCTTCAAGCAATTTAAATATCTCTATTGATTACAGTGACAGACAATCATATGGTAGACGACAGATGTGATGAGCTCAGCACTTGCAGGACATTTAACATCTAGACAAGACATCTGTATGAAAACCCTTTCCACCACAGAAATTACTAAAATAAAGGTAATATAATTTTTTTAACTCACAATTCTGACTTTGTTTCTTGTAATTCTGAGATATAAACATAGGTATTAACTCACAATTCTGACTTTTTGTCCTCAGAATTTTAGCTACATCTCAGATACAATTCAGAATTATTTTCTCAGAATTCAGAGGGGTTTCATAGATTTCTAAATTAATATTTTGCAATTTTGAATTTTTTCTGTGAATTCTAAGATTAAATTTTACTAAGTAAGTTTACAAAGTACAATTTACTTTTTTCCTTTGAATGCTGTTTACATCTCAAAATTTGTGTTTTTTTTCTCAAAACTTTAAATGTGCATCTCACAATTCAGATTTGTTTCATTAGAATTCAACGTTTATGTCCTGTAATTCATATTTATTTTCTTTAGAATTCAAAGTTTATGTCTTGTAATTCAGATTTATTTTCTTTAGAATTCAAAGTTTACGTCTTGTAATACAGATTTGTTTAATTAGAATTCAGTTTACGTCATGTAATACAGATTCATTTTCTTTAGAATTCAAAGTTTACGTCTTGTATTACAGATACATTTCCTTAGAATTAAAAGTTTATGTCTTGTAATACAGATTAATTTCCTTAGAATTCAAAGTTTCGTCTTGTAATACAGATTTATTTTCTTAGAATTCAAAGTTTACGTCTTGTAATACAGATTAATTTCCTTAGAATTCAAAGTTTACGTCTTGTAATACAGATTAATTTCCTTAGAATTCAAAGTTTACATCTTGTAATTCAGATTTATTTTCTTTAGAATTCAAAGTTTACGTCTTGTATTACAGATACATTTCCTTAGAATTCAAAGTTTACGTCTTGTAATACAGATTTATTTTCTTTAGAACTCAGTTTACATATTGTTATTCAGATTTATTTTCTTTAGAATTCAAAGTTTACGTCTTGTAATACAGATTTTTTCATTAGAATTCAAAGTTTACGTCTTGTAATTCAGATTTTTTCATTAGAATTCAAAGTTTACGTTTTGTAATTCAGATTTTTTCATTAGAATTAAAAGTTTACGTCTTGTAATACAGATTAATTTCCTTAGAATTCAAAGTTTACATCTTGTAATTCAGATTTATTTTCTTTTGAATTCAAAGTTTACGTCTTGTAATACAGATTTATTTTCATTAGAATTCAAAGTTTCGTCTTGTAATACAGATTTATTTTCATTAGAATTCAAAGTTTACGTCTTGTAATACAGATTTATTTTCTTTAGAATTCAAAGTTTACGTCTTGTAATACAGATTTATTTTCTTTAGAACTCAGTTTACATATTGTAATTCAGATTTATTTTCTTTAGAATTCAAAGTTTACGTCTTGTAATACAGATTAATTTCCTTAGAATTCAAAGTTTACGTCTTGTAATTCAGATTTTTTCATTAGAATTCAAAGTTTACGTCTTGTAATTCAGATTTTTTCATTAGAATTAAAAGTTTACGTCTTGTAATACAGATTAATTTCCTTAGAATTCAAAGTTTACATCTTGTAATTCAGATTTATTTTCTTTTGAATTCAAAGTTTACGTCTTGTAATACAGATTAATTTCCTTGGAATTCAAAGTTTACGTCTCGTAATTCAGATTTATTTTCTTTAGAACTCAGTTTACGTCTTGTAATTCAGATTTTTTTTTATTCGAATTCAAAATTTACGTCTTTGAATTCTAATGAAACAAATCTGAATTACAAGACGTAAACTTTGAATTCTAATGAATCAAATCTGAATTAAAAGTTTACGTCTTGTAATTCATATTAATTTCATTAGAATTCAAAGTTTACGTCTTGTATTACAGATACATTTCCTTAGAATTCAAAGTTTACGTCTTGTAATACAGATTTATTTTCTTTAGAACTCAGTTTACATATTGTAATTCAGATTTATTTTCTTTAGAATTAAAAGTTTACGTCTTGTATTACAGATAAATTTCCTTAGAATTCAAAGTTTACATCTTGTAATTCAGATTTATTTTCTTTTGAATTCAAAGTTTACGTCTTGTAATACAGATTAATTTCCTTGGAATTCAAAGTTTACGTCTCGTAATTCAGATTAATTTTCTTTAGAACTCAGTTTACGTCTTGTAATTCAGATTTTTTTTTATTCGAATTCAAAATTTACGTCTTTGAATTCTAATGAAACAAATCTGAATTACAAGACGTAAACTTTGAATTCTAATGAATCAAATCTGAATTAAAAGTTTACGTCTTGTAATTCATATTAATTTCATTAGAATTAATAGTTTACGTCTTGTAATTCATATTAATTTCATTAGAATTCAATCTTTACATATTGTAATTCAGATTTTATTCATTAGAATTCAAAGTTTACATCTTAAAAAAAGTCGCAATTACCTTTTTAAATTTTTTTTAAATTCTATGGTGGAAACGGGCTTCCATACATTTGACAGAACCCAGAAAGAAAAGAGGAGTTCTAGTTGAGATTTGCATTGAGACGTCTGGACGGCTGGCGAGTGCATAGAGAGTCTTCACATGTTCTTGTACAGCGAGCGGTCGCGAGGAAGCTGCGGCTGCTGCACGGCGCTCAGTTTGAGGTGGAAGTGATAAACGGAGACGGTGATGACGATGATGAGACCCAGGATGAGACCCAACACCAGCGGCAGCATCTGCTCCAGCTGCTCTCGCTGGTCCGTGATGCATTTATACGCTGCAGGAGAAGAGAAGCGCCTGTCAGTCACACAATCCAAACAGCCTAAAACTACATTTGCACAGCCTTTTTCTGTCAGTCTTGTTAGTGTTTCAAGAAAATGTAATAAAAAGGATATTACAAAAATAAACAACTTACTCAAACACACAGACAGAGACGTTAGGATGCATCCGATCCTCTGTAATCCTGTTATTTTGGGGTCAATTTAACTAGAATTTGAAAATGCTTGATGTACTGGTTAACTTACAAATATGGTGAATAATTCAGGGTCATGAATGCATATGTAATGTTTTGACACATAAATGTGCTTTACAAATTTAGTTGCAACTTTTGTGATGCACGTCAAATTAATCGCCTTTGGTTTCCATGCAATTAGCCAAAAGCACTAAAGAATCAGGTAAGAAATCTTAGAAGTCTGTCAAAGGTTGTTTTTGGATCTCAAATACTAGACTATTAAAGCACTGAAAATCAGTGTGAGCAACACATTTAACTCTCATTAGGGTTAGATAAAAATATAGAAGAACAAACAGCAATAAACACTACTAAGCACAAATAATATCATTTTTATTAGTTGCTTGATGTTGCACCTGTGTCATGGCAAAAATATAATTTAGATTCTGTCTGAACCTAATTTTGTCAAATTGAACCGTAATACAATTGAAGAAAATAATACTTCTCACACACTTTATATTTTTCCGTCTCTGACCAGCTACAATAGAGCTTTGCTGATTTTACATGAATCTTCATTTTTGGCAGACTGCATGGGGTGAATTTGACCCCAAACACAGAGGTTGAACTTGAAAGTGTACTGACTCAGTGCATCTCAGTGTGGTATGGTAACTCATCAAATCAGGACTGCAAAGCTCTACAGAGAGTCGTGCGCTTAGCTGAGCACATCTCAGGGTCTGCTCTCCCCTCTCTGCAGGACATCTACCTCAAATGCTGCAAAAGCAGGGCTGCTAAAATCCTCAAAGACTCAAATCACCCCGGTAACCATCTTTTCTGTTTACTGCCATCTGGCAAACTCTTCAGGAGCATGATGGCAAAAACTGAGAGACTGAGGAGGAGCTTCTTCCCTCAGGCCATCAGGCTCCTTAACATAAACCCAGTTTCATAAACATTTACAAGACTCATTATTAACTGTAAAACATTCATATTCTCATCATCCGTATTGCTGCTATGTGTACATACCCGGTACAACCTGTTTGCACATCCCTCTTGCACATCCCTCTTGTTCATATTACTATTTATTAAGTCCCAGTACACTGTTTTTGCACATCTTATTTGTTTAGCTCTTTTTATTCTATTGCACATTTTACTCTTTATTTCTCTTTTTTTACCTATATATATGCTCTTGTGTTGTGTTACTTTTATATCATTTTTATTTTTATTCTTTTGCACTGTCCACTGAGCGGACCTGATTTGATTTACATTTCACTTCTGATTATACCCTGTATAATTTATTATGTGACAAATAAAGAAACCTTGACCTTGAACTTGGTTTTCAACCAAACAGCAGGGTTTTAAACAACGGCGCAGACTGACGCATTGGTTTTGCTCACTCAGCAGCATGAGAGACGCCCCGTGGGACCTGCTTTTGTTCCTGCACTGAAGAAATGGCCCATAAATCACCAGGGCTATAAAAGGAAGAGTAACGCTCACTGCGGTAAACAGCCATTTTACCCTCAAAAAACACAACATAAAACACAAAAACACAATAAACACAAAACAAAAACAAAACCCACAACATAAACACAAAAACACCAACAAAAAAAGCCCACAACAAAAATACAAAAACACCACAAAACAAAATCACCACAAAAAAGAAATAAATAAATAAAAAATAATAATACAAAAACACCACAAAAAAAACACACAACATAAACACCACAAAAACCAATCATAAACACAACACAAACAAAACATAAACACAAAACACAACAAAAGCCCACAACAAAAATACATAAACACCACAAAAAACAACAAAAAACCACAAAAACACCACAAAATAAAAAACCACAACAAACACAAAAACACCACAAAAAAAGAACACAATTTGTTTGTTTTTTGTGTGTGTGTTTTGTTTTTGTGTGTTGTTTGTTTTTGTGGTGTTTTGTGTTTTTGTTGTTGTTTTTTTTTTGTGGTGTTTATGTGTTGTTGTTTTTTGTTGTGTTTTTTTGTGTGGTATTTTTGTTTTATTTTTTGTTGTGTTTTTTATTATTTTTGTGGTGTTTTTGTGTTTTAGTTTTTTTGTGTAGTGTTGTGTTTTTGTTGGGTTTTATTTATTTATTTTTTATTTTGTGTGTTTTGTGTTTATGTTGTGTTTTTTTTATTGTGTGGTGTTTTTGTTGTTGTGGGGGTATTTTGTGGTGTTTTTGTGTTTATGTTGTGTATGTCTTACCCTAAACACAAAAAACACACACAAAAAACTATAACATAAAAAACAAAAAAAAACAAGACCACAAAAACAAAACCACTACAAATGTTTTTTGTTTTGTTGGGTTTTTAAATTTTTTGTGGTGTTTTTTAGTTTTTTGTAATGTTGTTTTTTTTTTAGGGTGTTTTTGTTTGTTGTGTTTATATTTTTGTTTTTTTGTTTGTTTGTGTTGTGTTGTGTTTTGTAGTGTTGTGTTGTTGTTTTTTGGTGTTTTTGTTGTGGTCTTTTAGTGGTGTTTTTGTGGTGTTTTTAGTTTTTGTGGTGTGTTTATGTTTTTGTGTGTTGTGTTTTTGGTGGTTTGTTGTGTTGTTGTGGGTTTTTGGTGTTTATGTTGTGTTTTTTTGTGATGTTTTGAGTTTATTTTGTGGGTTTTTATATTCTGGTTTTGCTGTTTTTTGTGGTGTTTTTGTGTTTATGTTGTGTATGTCTTACCCTAAACACAAAAAAACACAGCATAAACAAAAAACACCACAAAAACACAACATAAACACAAAAACAACAAAAAACACAACATAAACACAAAACACCACAAAAAAACCCACAACATAAACACAAAACACCACAAAAAAGCCAACATAAACATAAAACACCACAAAAAAACAAAACACAAAAACATACAAATAAAAACCACAAAACACACAACACAAAAAAAACCAAACAAACACAAAACACAAAAAAAACAAAACAAAAGAAACCACACCATAAACACAAAACACCACAAAAAAACTTTTTTATGTTTATGTTGGATTTTTTGTAGTGTTTTGTGTTTATGTTGTGGGTTTTTTGTGGTGTTTTGTGTTTGTTGTGGTTTTTGTGTTTATGGTGTGTTTTTATTTGTGGTGTTTTGTGTTTATGTTGTGTTTTTTTGGTGGTGTTTTGTGTTTATGGTGTTTTTTGTGGTGTTTTTTGTTTTTTTTTGTTTATGTTGTGGGTTTTTGTGGTGTTTTGTGTTTATGTTGTCTTTTTTGTGGTGTTTTGTGTTTATATTGTGTTTTTTGTGGTGTTTGTTGTTTGTTTGTTTTTGGTGTTTTGTCAGTGTGTCAGTGTGTTGTTTTGGGTTGGGTGTGCAGTTGTTGGGTTTGTTGCAGTTTTTTGTGTGTTGTGTTTGCAACGTCATTGTCAGTTTGGGGTGTGTGGTGTTTTGGGGTGTCAGGGTCATTTTGTTGTCTTGTGGTGTTTTTGTGTGTTTGTTTTTTGGGTTTTTGTGTGTGTTGTGTTTTGTGTTTGTTGGTTTTGTGTTTTTGTAGTTTTGTTGTGTTGTGTTTTAGTGATGTTTTGGTGTTTTAGTGGTGTTTTAGTGTGGTGTGGGTTTGTGTTTTTGTTGTGTTCTTTTTGTGGTGTTTTGTGTGTTTATGTTGTGTTTTTGTGATGTTTTGAGTTTATGTTGTGGTTTTATATGTGTTTTGTGTGTTTTTGTGTTTTTGTTTTTATGTTGTGTATGTATTTAAACACAACATGTTTAAACAACACCACAAAAACACCACAAAACACCTCACCACAAAACACCACCAAAACCACTAAAAAACACAAAACACCACAAAAAAAACAACAACAACAAAACCACCACAAAAACAACAACAAAACCACAAAACACCACAAAAAACTGAACCACAACAAAACCACAAAACACCACAAAAAACTAAAACATCACAAAAAACAAAACAACAAAAACACACACAAAAACAACAACAACATAGACACAAAACCCACAAAAAAAACACAAAACTCCACAAAAAAACTAAAACCACAACAAAAACAACAACAAAACCACAACAAAAACACCACAAAAACACAAGACCACAAAAAACAAAACCACTACAAAAACACAAAACACCACAAAAAACAGGAACACCACAAAAACAAAACCACAACATAAACACAAAAACACTACAAAAACACAAGAACACCACAAAAAACAAAAACACTACATCAAAACAAAAACCACAACAAAACAACTGCATCAACCCCCCTGCTCCCCCTCTAAACCACTGCATCAAGCCCCCCCCCCACTAAACTACTGCATCAACCCTCCACCCACACACACTAAACAACCGTGATCAACCCCACACCCACACACACACACTAAACCACCGCATCATCCCCCCATTAAACCACTGCATCACCCTCCCCCACTGCATCAACCCCCCATACACACACTAAACCACTGCATCAACCCCCCACACCCACACTAAACCACTGCATCACCCACACACACACTAAACCACCGCATCACCCCCCATCCCCACTAAACCACAGCATCACCCCACCCCCACTAAACCACCGCATCACCCCTCCCCACATAAACCACCTGCAGCTCATTTCTGAGTCAAATGATCACATCTGGGGCCTGCAGAAGTTATTTTATTGGCTTTTTAAGATTTCACCTTTATTTCCTCTCATAAATCTATTTCACAGAAGAAACGGCTTTTATTCTGTTGACAAAGCTACAATTTTTTTTGTGTGTTTTTGTAGTGGTTTTGTCTTTTTGTGGTGTTTTTGTGTTGTTTTTTGTGGTGTTTATGTGTTTTTGTTTTGTTTTTTTGTAGTGTTTTTGTGTTGTTGCTTCTTGTGGTGTTTTTGTGTTGTTGTTTTTTGTGGTGTTTTTGTAGTGGTTTTATTTTTTGTGGTGTTTTTGTTTTGTTTTTAGTAGTGTTGGGTTTTTTAATTTTTTGTGGTGTTTTTGTTTTGTTTTTTGTAATGTTGTTTTTTTGGGGTTTTTATTTTGGGGGTGTTTTGTGTTTTTGTGTTTTGTATTTTTATTATTTATTTTGTGTTTTTTGTGTGTGTTTGTGTGTTTTATATTTTTTGGGGGGGTATTTTTGTTGTGGTTTTGTTTTTTTGTGGTGTTTTTGTTGTTTTTTTTAGGGGTGTTTTTGTTGTGTTTTATTACATTATAAATTATTATATTAGTGTTGACAAAGCTACAAAATTGTAGCTGCGTTTATAAAAATGTACAATATTTGACTATTTTGGCACCGTTTCCTGAGGTTTGTTCCTGTTTTCTGCTTCTCCGGGGAATTTCCAGAGGTGGAGGTGTGTGTTTCTATATTAACAACTCGTGGTGTGATGAAAGGAACATACACTCTATTAAATCCTTCTGCCCCCTGATCTGGAATTTCATATGCTTCTGTGTCGACTGTGGCTACCGAGGGAATTTACAGCGATCATAATCACTGTTTATACCCCCCAAGCCAACACAGACCAGGCACTCAAGGAACTGTACAGGAACATAAGTGAGCAGGAAACCGGCACCCAGATGCAGCTTTTGTTATCACGGGGACTTTAATAAAGCCAACTTCAGAACAATAGCTCCAAAATACTTTCAACACGTCACCATCAACACGCGTGGAGATCGCACACCGACCACTGTTACTCCCTTCCGACGCATACAAGTCCCTCCCCGCCCACCTTTCGCAAATCGGATCACTCTTCCGTTCTGCCCTGCCTGCTTATAGGCAGAAACTGAAACGTGAAGCACCGCTCTCAGGACAGTTCATTGTTGGTCTGACCAATCGGACGCTATACTACAGGACTGTTTTGATCACGTGGACTGGGACATGTTCCGGGCAGCGTCTGGAGACATAGAGGCTTCAGATACGGTCACGTGTTTCATCAGGAAGTGTATAGACGATGTAGTTCCGACCAAAACAATCCGGATCTACCCCAACCAAAACCGTGGATTAACAGCGATGTTCGATCAGCCTTGTCAGCGCGGACATCTGCCTTTAACCGGAAACTCTGACGATCGAAACAAGCCAGTTACGATCTCAGGAGATCCATCAAAGCAGCCAAACGAACTTATAAAAACAAAGTTGAAGAACACTTCAACAACAATAACCTAAGAAGCATGTGGCAGGGCATTAACAACATCACAGGCTTTAAAGGAGTAAACCAGCTACTGTGAACATTGCCGCCTCTACCGGGACGAGCTCAACACCTTTTATGCTCGGTTCGAGGCTGATAACACCGCCCACAGAGAGCGCTCACGGCTGCTGCAGAAGAGGTGAGTCCACTCACGCTTCTGTCGCGGATGTAACCCGATCCTTCAAACGGGTGAACATCCGTAAAGCCGCCCAGATGGGATACCAGGCCGTGTGCTCAAAGCATGCTTTCCAGCTAGCTGGGGTTTTACAGATATTTTCAATCTGTCCTCTCTCTGTCTGTGGTTCCCTCATGCTTCAAAAATCCACCATTGTGCCCATACCAAAGAAAAACAAATCACATGCTTGAATGACTGGAGGCCGTGCCTGACCCCCATCTTCAGCAAGTGTTTTGAGAAGCTGGTCAGAGACTACATCTGCCTGTGCTGCCTGCTTCACTGGACCCACTACAATTTGCATACCGCAGTAACCGTTCCACAGACGATGCTATTGCCTTCACCCTGCACACTGCTCTCTCCACCTGGAAAATAAGAACACCTATGTGAGGATGCTGTTCGTGGATTATAGTTCAGCATTTAACACTATAGTGCCTGCCACACTGGTTGCGAAGCTCCAGACTCTAGGACTGAACAGATCTCTGTGCAGCTGGATCCTGGACTTCCTGACAGGCAGAAGTCAGGTGGTCAGAATGGGCAACAACACATCATCCCCCTGATCCTCAACACTGGTGCACCGCAGGGTTGCGCCCTCAGCCCACTCCTGTACTCCTGCACACACGACTGTACAGCTAACACCCAATGTCATCGCAAATTTGCTGATGACACATCGGTGATAGGCCTGATCACCTCGATGAGACGGCCTACAGAGAGGAGGTTGTAACAGTTTCTCTGTTACTTATGTACCAGAAGTCCTCATAGAGCAGCACTGTCATTACTCACCTGACCATTAGAGGGCGCTCTGTTAAAGAAATGCATAGAATTCACCTATTTTTAGCAAAGAAGGAGAAATGACAGGAAGTTAATTCTCTGTTGTTTGGAGAAGTTTACCTCATGGTGGTTCAGGCCTTTGGACCCTGTTTGAGGAACTTTATAGTTCTAAGCTCATCCGTAAGTAACTGTTCAAGTTATTTTGCTTTAGTAACAATGTGGGTGTAGCACTTGGTTATGGTTTGTTTGTTTAAATGTTTGTCTACAGAGGGTTTCTGTTCTGAGCATGTATGGATTATTTGGCTAAATAATCGGAGCAGTCTGGAACTCGGAGAACTGACTTACATCTACTGCTTAAAAGCAACACTGGACGTCAAACATCTCTTGGCTGATTGAACTGTGCTGAGAATCATCTTGACATTCAAGTACTGTTATTTTTGCACTTCATGTTTCAACAAAGATTGAGCAAGGTCTAAGTGATGACAAGCCAAGGACTATGTTTTGGAATACTGGATTGTTTTTTATGCTCTGGTCCTAACTGTTGAACTCTCAATTGTTTGTGTCATATTGAATTTGCATGTTTTGGGTAATTATATTTAATACACTTGACTCATGAGTACAATTAGTCTGTGTGGTCCCTCATTTCATGTGACACTTGCACAAAAGAGAAAGGTATAGGTGTTACAAGGTGAGTACCCTGACTAAATGGTGTCAGGAGAACCACCTCTCACTCAACATCGACAAGACCAAGGAGCTGGTGGTGGATTACAGGAGACAGAGCAGAGAACACACACCCATCACCATCGACAAGACACCTGTGGAGCGGGTGACCAGCTTTAAGTTCCTCGGCATTCACATCACTGAGGATCTCACATGGTCTGCTCACACAGATGCAGTGCTGAAGAAGGCACATCAGCGTCTCTTCTTCCTGAGACGGCTGAGGAAGTTTGGAACGAGCCCCAGAATCCTCAGGTCCTTCTACACCTGCACTGTGGAGAGCATCCTGACCGGCTGTATCACTGCCTGGTTTGGAAACAGCACCGCTGGCAACCGCAGGGCTCTGCAAAGGGTCGTGAACTGCCCGCCACATTGTTGGAGGTGAGCTCCCTCCCTCCAGGATATCTACACCAGGCGGTGTACAAGGAAAGCCCGGAGGATTATCAAAGACTCCAGCCACCCGTCCCACAGACTGCTCTCTGCTGCCCTCAGGGCGATGTTTCGCGCAGCATCCGATCCTGCACTAGCCGACTGAGGGACAGCTTTTTCCCTCAGGCTATCAGGCTAATGAACAGTCACAAATAACTCACCCACATCACACTCCCACTCACACAACATGCCATGCACTGCACTTTAACACAGTTCAACTGGACCACGCACACACTGCACTAACACAACCTATCTGCTATCACTGGACACCATACGATGCACATCCACGACACTGCATATGAACAATCTGTTGCACCTTTGCACATCTATCTGCTGCTCAACCAATCTGCT
>CM050412.1:39298713-39316213 GCA_027564155.1 Gymnocypris eckloni scoliostomus | reverse complement strand
TATCTTGTATTTTTGGGGAAAATTCGTAAGAGATATTTGCATATCAGCTTTAACATTTTTAACAATTTCGTGAATTATTTCATAATTTAGTGTTTGAATAGTCATGTTTCACTGTGACAACTTACCCCGTGGAGCGTGACAGGAGGAGGACAAACACACTCTGCTCGATAACAGAGTGAATATTCAATGGACTTTTTTATAGACTTGCCTAAACAGAAATTGTCCACTAGCCCCAGTCTGCCCTAAAATACATGAGTAGTATTCAAAACACGTATATAAATGTAATATAATACAAAAACATTAAACTGGGAATGAAACATTTTGAGATGACATGACGAGTAAACACGAGATGTAAAACATACCCCAAATCTCTTCAGACACATTCAGCATCTCTCACATTATATCACAGTTTATTCAGTATAGATCTCATGAAAGTGCGTATAAATGGTACACCAAATAAAAACACTGATAAAACTTGTGGTATTGATATGCAAAAATGGGCTTTGGTGTGTATGTATGCAATGGGTCGGTTTAGTGTTGTGGGGTAGATGCGTGAAAACTGCGTATTATATGCACGCCAAAGTCAATTACTGCATATCAACACTTATAAAATGATATTAAAGAGTTAAAATGCATCAGAATAAACTCATCTTGATGATAACTTTGATAGAAAGTTGGATTGAATAGATGTAGACACAATTAGATAAAACCAATGTAGCTCCAATCACCGAGCAATGCTTGATTTCGTCCAGTCTGTGTGTAAAATCACATTAGCAATTAAAGAAAAACACGAGGAAAACATGGCTCCAGCTAGTCCACTGTATGAAGAATATTCGGGTATTTCACTTTGCTATCCTCACTTACATTAACTAAAGTCTGAATAATGTTTGGTGTGGCTGTAACTACACACCATTGTGATGAATGCTTTGAATATAAGTGTCACTATATATGACACTAAAGATAGGCTCGTGTATTTTTTGTGTGCACGGCACTAGCTAGTAGGTTAGTCTCTCTCCTCAGACATCTGGATCAGCTTTAAACTGAAAGTCAAACTCACACGTGACCGCGCTGATGCTGTCGACGCTCGGCTTGCTCCCTGCTTGAGGGTGTTTGTTTCCCAGCGGAAATGTCTCTGACCTTGGGATGCATCGGACGGATGTTTCTGGAGCCTCCGGAGACTCTCCGCCGCTCCTCTTGAACTCTGGAGAGGTGAGTCTCCTCAACAACCGAAGGGTGCTCGGAGATCTGTGCTCAAACCCGGCTTTGCTTTTGCGGGACGGCTTGAGAGTGCTAGTCGGCAAACTGCATCGCTTCTGATAGTAACGCTCATCAAGGCTTCTGAGGGCCAGTTTGGATTGCTCAGTTGCTTCTCCTTTGCTGAAAGGAGTTAATAAGATGCTAAGATGACTAGAAGCGGGCGTTTTGGTGAGTAAAACAACGGAGGCAGGTGATTGTTGAGGCATCGATGAGGAGGTTTTGAGGTGAAGACAGTAGAGAACATCCGGCCTCGTGGTGACGAAGCATCCCTCTTGTATTCCTCAATGGAGGGGATGTGAACTGATGGATAGGGTGGCAAGTTGAGTCCTCTCTTCCGATGCATAGATCTGTGGAGTCTTCTCCTCATCACCGATGCTCACAGCGGAGAGTCTCTCAGCGAGTGTATCGCCGTCGTGAACTCTCCTGGAGTGACTCTGAAGCACCTGCAAGCAGTCGGTGTGTCGGAGATACCTGGCCACCTCCGCTGCAGAGTTGCCCACCTTGTTTCGCCGGTCGATCTGGAGACCCAGCCGTTTGAAAGCGCGCACCAGGAACTCCACGACGACCGAGTGTCCGGCCACAGTGGCGTACATGAGCGCGGTGTTCCCCCACGCGTCCGCCACCTCGGGATCCGCGCCGTTCTTCACCAGGATCTTCACCGCGTCCAGGTGTCCCGCCTCGCAGGCGTAGCTCAGCGCCGTGCGTCCGCTCTCGTCCGGGAGATTCGCGCTCGCGCCTCTCTGCAACAGAAGAGCGATGAACCTGCATCTCGCAGGCGGATCCTGGAGAAACACGGCGGAGATCAGAGGCGTCGGCGCCCCTTCAGTCTCCGAGTCGATGATTTTCCCATCCAGAGCGTCGAGGACGAACCTGGCGAGGTGGAGCTTGTCGTTGGAGATGGCGTCCAGAAGGATTCTGGAGCCGCAGTTGTCTGAGGGTTTGAGCATGTTTCCTGACAGAGGCTGATGGAGATCTGCTTTATACCGCTGCGCTTTGGAGTTTCCACGACAACGTGAATCTCATTATCACTCTTTATTGTTCATAAGTGCATGTTGCTCTGATTTTAATAAGAGCATCAGAGAAGCACGCCGACTGAACCAAATACACGTGCCAATTATTGACTGGTCCTTTGTGCTGGAGACACGGCGGTCTTCTTCATGGATAAATCACACATTGATCATTACGTTCAGTGACGGTGTTGTAGGTGTTTTGTTTGACAGGTATCAGTGAGATCTTATTTTGACACTATTTCACTTTTTTTAATAGTTTAAAGCAGCTTTGACTCAATCTACATTGTAAAAAGCGCTATATAAATAATGGACACACACACACAAAGAGAGGCAGAAACACACACACACACACAGAGAGAGAGAGACAGAAACACCACACACACACACACACACACACACACACACACACACACACACACACACACACACACAGAGACAGAAACACACACACACAGAGACAGAAACACACACACAGAGAGACAGAAACACACACACACACACACACACACACACACACACACACAGAGACAGAAACACACACACACACACACACAGAGAGAGAGAGAGACAGACACACACACACACAGGCACACACACACACACACACACACACACACACACACACACACACACACACACACAGATACACAGAGACACACACACACACAGATACACAGACACACACACCCACATATGAGACACACACAGTCACACCCACATACGAGACACACAGTCACACACACACACACTCACGAGACACACACACACACACACTTACAGCTGCATAATTTATCCAGTTGACTATAATATACAGAAGCAGAAAACAGGAATAAAGCCAGTATTTGCTTTATCGGCCAAACCTGAAAAAATGGCACCATCTGGTATAAAATATCAAACGTTTTAGTTTTGAAGCCTTGCCAACAGAATAAAAGCCTATTAACAAAGACTGCATCATATTACAGCTAAACAGCGCTGTGATTAAAAACAGTTTGAATGGGTTTCAATGCAGACATCTCTGTCCTTACGGTCCCGAGAGGAATACACACCTGTGCCAAAACGTATGCATCTGGCAATATCATAATCATATAAACAAACTAAAAATGTCCAAAAGGCCGCACAAGGGTTAAACGCATTTCCAAGACCCGAGGTTATTGTGTCTTTCAGTATAGCAACCAAAATGATATTCAAACTCACATTAAACCCATTTAGCATCGAATCAATACCCGAGATGATCACGATGTGATGATATGACTCCAATAAACAGACCTGCAACAGTTTGCATTTAACACCTGGGAGAGTTTATTAGTACACATACTATAAAACAGTATTAAAGTAGCAGGATAACAACAGTATTTTCATTGCTAGAAGTTTGACAAACACGATATATATTTATAAATACAAAAGCACGGGTTCATTGAGGAGACAAACGGATGAAATTCAGAGTCTGCAAAACTATAATATTATAGCATAGATCTACATAGACGCCGCACAACAGAAAACATTCAGCTAGTGCAAAAAGCTTCGAAGAAACCAGATGTAGTCTTAAAGTACTCACTATAATATATATGCATCTTTATATAAATAACCCATTATTTTGGCATTTATCGTGTAAAACAATAATTTAAATGTCCTATCTGACATGTAGTGGCACAAGCGATGTGTTTTAAAGCACTTTGCTTTCACACGAGATATGTGCTCACTTGAAAACATGATGCAAAGAAGAAAACGACATCTCAAATAAAACACCAGCACACATATCTAATCCTCCATAAATCTGGATGACACAAGATCAAGTCTTCTGAAACATCTGAAGCAAGTTTAAGCTTAAAACAAGGCGACGTATGTACCCACGGCCCGGAGTTTGTCTGAGCATTGGCGTATTTCGTCCTCGTTTCAGCACGCTTCATAGTTTTCAGAAAACAAGACTTCATGTCTTTTTGACTGACCATCATCGAAACAAGTGCCTAAGAACGTGATTTACTTCACACCTCTCTTTAAAACAAGCTGAAAATAAAAGAACAAGTTCAAATGGTTTGCGCTCAGAAATAAAACAAGACTTGGGTAAAAGGAGGTGAGCGTCTGATCTTCAAACCGCACCGGATCTCGTGTGATCTCATGCGATCTGGCTCTTCCAGACGCGTCTACATTCGTAGTGTATACAGCTACATATAAAGTGCTCAGGACGGGAGAAAACACACTAATCGGATTCGTCCGGTCGTCTGACTCTGCTACGGTTAACTAGACTTGAGAAGTTCATTTTTGATGATGGTGTATAAAATCATGTGTTCACCGCCTCCTCGGGAGCTGGTCTGAGCAGCGTAGGCGGAGCTACGGTAAGAGCCGGATTGGCTGGACGCCGCTGCAGAGGAGGAGTTATCCGCGGTGGGCGGGGCCAGAGCTGAGGTAGGGAGAATGGGCGGGGCTTACAGACTGCAGGGGTTCAGGAGTCGGGATGACACACAGATAAAGATGCTACGCTTCGCTTCAGTTGACGGATGGAGTGCTTACACCACCGTAGCTGGTCTGCGGTCCATGTCCTCCTCCAGCTTCACCATCTTCTGCATGTCTTTGGCCTGGAGAATCACAGAGTCATGCATCAATGATATATCGTGCTGGCAGAATGAGTGTGAGTGCACACGGGCTCGTATTGATTTCAGCTACAAGTCACCAAAAAATCTTTATTTGTATGTTTTCTGACTGCGCACAATCCTGATAAATACACACAGAATTACAGTATTGATGTTCAAGCAAACATAATAAGTTAATGTTATGGAACACATCAGATGCGTAACGTTATATTAGATCCGTGTGTTATAGTAGGTACACATATCTAAGCCGAATTACTATATCACAGATTAATTTTAATAATCAGTTTATTTGTAATGGACACACTAAAGTGATTTTTGCATTATTTGATATTCTTATATTTGTTCTACTGTTCTAATGTATAATAACAATGATAAAATATAAATAGCTATATTGTGATTATTAATATCTAATATTAATATTAATCAAGGGAAAATATTGCATGGTGATTTTTTTCTCAGATCATAATTTTTTTGTCTGATTCCAGCAAATCATAAACCATTTCGAAGGTAATAGAGATTTTTTTATGAAGAATAATTTTTAATGTAGAATATGAAAATAACTAATTTTGAACATTGCTCACCGTGACTCATTTTGCCAGCACGGGTCACAAACTGTTAAGAGGTGTATAAACTCATTTGCATTTTTTGGGTGAAACTTTGTAACGAAGCTCATAAACGAAGAGGAAAAAAACATATGGCTGAATTTTTTTTGTTTTTGCATATTGTAAGGCTGTACGATAAATCATAATGTAGTCATTATCACGATTTCTGCTTCTCTTGATTTATTAAATATTGAATTTTAATTTATCTTGCATTGGTAACGATCTTTCATGGTTGTGCATGCCAGAGTTTTTCTCTTAAATCGATACATTTTCTGCCAGTGTTTAACTTTATCTTCCCAACCTGGCAACCACACACTCTCTGCATTACAGAAATAATAACTAAATAACAGTGATTAATAGTTTAACCGTTATCGTGCAGCCCCAGTATATTATTTTCTTTATTCAGCCAACTTATAAAAAACTCTCGTCTCTTAAATCACTGGATGCTGTGGAAGGAAGAAGGAAGCATGTATGGGTCACATGACAAGACCACTGTTAACCGCATCACTGAATCAATCAGATGACTCACTGAAAGACACGCTCATGAATTTCACTCACCAAGGCACCTGTGCTGTGGTGATGTGACAATAAAAGTGATTTGATTTGATTTGATTTGGATGCTGTGGAAGGAAGAAGGAAGCATGTATGGGTCACATGACAAGACCACTGTTAACCGCATCACTGAATCAATCGGATGTCTCCCTGAATCAATCGGATGACTCACTGAATCAATCGGATGACTCACTGAATCAATCGGATGACTCACTGAATCAATGACTCCCTGAATCAATGACTCCCTGAATCAATCTGACGACTCCCTGAATCAATCTGAAGACTCCCTGAATCAATCTGACGACTCCCTGAATCAATCTGACGACTCCCTGAATCAATCTGAAGACTCCCTGAATCAATCTGAAGACTCCCTGAATCAATCTGACGACTCCCTGAATCAATCTGACGACTCCCTGAATCAATCTGAAGACTCCTGAATCAATCTGACGACTCCCTGAATCAATCTGACGACTCCCTGAATCAATCTGAAGACTCCCTGAATCAATCTGACGACTCCCTGAATCAATCTGACGACTCCCTGAATCAATCTGACGACTCCCTGAATCAATCTGACGATTCTCTGAATCAATCTGACGACTCGCTGAATCAATCTGACAACTCCCTGAATCAATCTGACGACTCCCTGAATCAATCTGACGACTCCCTGAATCAATCTAATGATTCGTTCACTCTCTTATTTCTCTAAAAAGATTATTTTTCACAGTCGCCATTGCTCATATTTACCAATGGTGCCAATATTACTGTATACACACACATCTAATCTCTCTCTACATATATATATATATTTACTGTAGAGTCCTGTCTACTAATGCAGCATGAGTCTGATTAGAGAAGAGCTCAATGACTGATTGACTGCTGTCTGGCTTCTCTACATATATACACACATATACATATTTACTGTAGAGTCCTGTCTATGACAGCAGCATGAGTTTGATTTGAAAACAGCTCAATGACTGATTGACTGCTGTCTGGCTTCTCTAATGATTGGGTGATGCTGTCAAGTGGGAGGGACTTCATAACAAATGGCCAATAGCTGAGCAGCATTCAGCAGGTCACAGTAAATGTGTTCGGAGACTGTTTTGACATTATTAATACATTACATTTATCCAAACGAGGACAATGGAAGTAATCAAAACCAACAAAAGAGCAATGTGCTATGACAAGTCTAAAAGGGGCACGTTATTTTTTTTTAAAGAATAGAATTAGAATAGAGAGTGGTAGAGTTAAAGGGTCAAATAAAGAGGTGTTTTTAGCCAATTCTTGAAGATTGCCAGATCAGATAATAATCAGACAGAGATGGAGAAAACTGAGGAAAGAGCACTGAGTGAGCCTACCTTGAGTCTGACTGTTTGCCAGATCAGATAATAATCAGACAGAGATGGAGAAAACTGAGGAAAGAGCACTGAGTGAGCCTACCTTGAGTCTGACTGTTTGCATGATGTGATTTCAAAAGCTGTTCAAAGAAAAGGCAAATCATATTTAAGGAATGGCTTATGAGTCATGGAGGACTAAACACAAATCACATGAAGTCAAGGCAGGGGCAGCGCTCTTCTGAAGATCCCCGGCTCTGAGCTTTTACCTGCTCGTTGAACTTCTCCAGCTTCTCCAGCTGCTCTCGCTGAGATTTCTGCAGCTGCTCCAGCTCCTTCGCCTGCTTCATGGCCAGCTGAGGAAGAACACCATCATCATCATCAGTGTGAACTACAACCTTAACATTCATTTAACAGATGCTTTCATCAGTGAGGAACGTCACAAGCAGTTTATACACTCTTAAAAATAAAGGTGTTTCAAGGGATGCCATGGAACAGTGTTTCTCAACCCTGGTCCTGCCCCCTTTCTGACACACCCATTTCAGGTCCTGGAGTTTCTTCTAATGAGCTAATGAGTTAAATCAGGTGTGTTTGATTAGGGAGATGTGTAGTGTTGGGGGGGAGGCGCCCAGGACCCTGCCATAGAATAACTATTTTTGGTTCCACAAAGAACCGTTCAGTCAAAGAATATCTCTTTTTGTACCTTTTTAAAATCCAAAAATCTGTTTTGTGAGACAGAAAGGTTCTTCAGATGTTAAAGGGGTCATATAATGCCATTTTCCACAAGTGGATATTATTCTTTAGGGTGTTAATAAAAAGTCTGTAACATCGTTTGGTTACACTGGTAGTGTAAAAAATTTTTAGCCAGTCAAAAACAGCTGTTTTCAGAGCAAGCCGTATTGTGTGATTCTCCTTTAAATGTTAATGAGCTCTGCTGACTCCGCCCCTCTCTTCCGAGGGGGACTGTTTACTTCAGCCGTGAAACTTAGCATATTATTAGGAAAGGACATTCAGAAAGGTTCTTCATATGTTAACGATTCTTTATGGAACCATTTAGACAAAACGGTTCTTCTATGGCATCATGAAGCACCTTAATTTTTAAGAGTGTATACAGAGCATCACAATAATTATGCACAATTAAAACCTTTATTTGACTGTTAGAAGCAATCTATAAAGCGCTATAGACATAAATATGACTTGACTACTGTATCATTTAAATGAAAAAATACATCGCTGTTAAAAACCTAATCTCAAGAAATAGGCTTCAGTATTTTGAGATATCCTACAGATATTAATTTAGTTAGTTATGGAAATAATTTTCACTGAACCTTCTGATCAAACTGCAAAAAACTCTTCCTCAGTATTTCTGTCTGGTTTTCCAGAGCAAACGTCTAACGATCCTCAAATCAAGACTCGTTTACCGGAGAAACTGACTGAACATATGAAGTCCTGTTTTCTGAGAAATAGATCAAAATGAGTTTATGGTTATAGTTTTCTCAGAAAACAAGACTTTGTATCCTCATTTTGGCTTCTCCAGTAAATGTATCTTGATTTAAGGATATTTAGATGGTTGAAAACAAGACAAAAATACTGCAGCGCATGCAACATCTACTGCCTTGACTTGACTTTCGGCTCTGGTTTAAGACCTTTATAGGCCCTAATTGGTGTTCCTGTGTGGCTCAGTGGTAGAGCATTGCGTCAGCAGCGCAAAAGGTTGTGGGTTCGATTCCCAGGGAACACACATACTGATTAAAAATGCATAACCTGAATGCAATTGTAAGTCGCTTTGGATAAAAGCGCCTGCTAAATGTAAATGTAATTTGTGTAAGGGTCAATTAATCTCTCCAGTGTTTTTACTGATTTTCACTAAAATTTCATGGCACACAGAATATTGTTGTATGAATATCTGAACATGCAATACATCAAAATAAAAATCAGACCCTCTACTTTAAAAAAAAAAAAAAAAGGTTTTATTCTAGCATCAAGCATTGTTTTTTATCAACACTTGAATGTAGATAGCCTTCATTTTACATTTTGAGCAAAAAGCTGAATTTTTATCATATACTACATCTGGATCATATTCAGTAATATTATTAAAGCTTCCAGTCCTTTACCTCCTTCTGTATCGACATTTCACTCAGTAACAGTTTTTATTTATATGCTGTTAATGTTGAGGATCGCATTATTTTTCATATGCATACGCTTACATATGAGACCGCTTGTTTCTGCGTCCGCAAAAAGTCTGTGTTTACTCCTTAGATTAATCATACAGCTACTCAAATACAAAATCATCTTGTGACAAATGCAGTTATACTGCATCAACCTCTTGAAAAAAAAGTCGTAATCATCCGCTAACACTAAAGACCATCAACCAACCCTTTTTCTCTCCTCCAGGAACTTTTTGGTGTTGCTGCTGTTCAGCTCCCGAACTCTCCTGCAACACAAACACACAGAACCCATTAAACTGACAAACGATGATTTATTAATTACACTGTGCAGTCCGTGTGTCATGTCACACCTCTCGCGCTCCGCCTTGTTTTTGATGCTCTTGTCCTGGCTGATGGCTTTGCTGTTCTCCATCGACGACTTCGCCTGATTGGCCTTCATCTCTTTGCTTTGCCTGTCGATCGATCACAATACAGATATGTTCAGAACACAATCCAGAGAATCAGTGATGAATATGAAACATCATCTCATGCTCAAGGTTCACGGCTCTTTCTCATGGAGATCCGGCTGCAGAACAAACGGGTTCACACGAGGGGGATTATCATTGTAATTAATAAAGACTCTTGATCTGAATAGATGGGCCGCTCTTGTCTTGCACTTACAGAGACTCATGTAACATTAATGCCTGTTAATTATTGCAGCCGGCCTTGTATCTCCATCCTAATGAAACTCCACATCAGCATTATAAAGAGGAGAACACTGGCCCAGATAAATATATTCATATGAGTGTCGTGTGTTAATCAGATCCAGCAGATATTAGCATACTACTCTCAACCGTAGTACACACTACTCTCACTGCTCTCGTTATGAATTAACAATACAAACAGGTCGATTCCATTCACAGATTTTCAATTTTTGATTCGCAAATTCACTACTTCGAATAAAAGTGCAATGTGATAAAATATTTTAGAGCTGAGAACACCTAGGAAACAAATGGTAATGATGATAGTGATTATAGTGATTATAATGATGATAGTGATGTTAGTGACAGTAGTAACTGGTAGTGATGACAGTGATGATAGCGATGGTAGTAATGGTTACAATTATAGTGATGGTGGCAATTTTAATGATGATAGTGATGGTAACGATTATAGTGATGATAGTAATGGTAGTGATGACAGTGATGATAGTCATGGTAGTGATGGTAACGATTATAGTGTTGGTAGTGATGATAGTGACGGTAGTGATGACAGTGATGATTGCGATGGTAATGATTATAGTGATGACAGTGATGATAGTCATGGTAGTGATTATAATGATGATAATGATGATGATAGTAATAGTAGTGATAATAGTGACAATAGTGACGATAGTAACGGTAGTGATGACCGTGATGATAGTCATGGTGGTGATGATTGTAATTGTGAAAGTGATAGTCATGCCAACCATCAGCTATTATACTGAATTAACCAAATTTGCCATAAGTTAATTATATTGAGTTTCTACAATATAAATCTATTTTAGAAACTTAATTTCCTGTGAAGTTGCTTTGCAACGATTGTATCGTAAAAAGCGCTATACAAATAATCTTGAATTGAATTATGGTAGTGATGGTAGTGATGATAGTAACGGTAGTGGTTATAATGATGATAATGATGATGGTGCGATTATAATAATGATAGTGATGGAAGTAATGGTATCAATTATAGTGATGATAATAATGGTAGTGATGATAGAGACAGTAGTGACAATAGAGACAGTAGTGACAGTGTCGGTAGTGATGATTGTAATTGTGAAAGTGATGGTAAGGATTATAGTGATGGTAGTAATGATACTGACAGTAGTGATGACAGTGATGCTAGTCATGGTAGTGATGCTAGTGACAGTAGTGATGATAGTAATGGTAGTGATGAAAGTGATAGTCTTAGTAGTAATGGTAATGATTATAGTGATGATAGTAATGGTAGTGATGATAGAGACAGTAGTGATGATAGTCATGGTAGTGATGAAAGTGATAGTCTTGGTAGTAATGGTAACGATTATAGTGATGATATTAATGGTAGTGATGATAGAGACAGTAGTGATGATAGTGACAGTAGTGATGAAAGTGATAGTCATGATAGTCATGCCAACCATCAGCTATTAGTGAATTAACCAAATTTGCCATGAAAGTTAATTATATTGAGTAATGGTAACGATTATAGTGATGATATTAATTTAGTGATGATAGTTGACAGTATTGTGATGATAGTGACAGTAGTGATGAAGTGATAGTCATGGTGATGATGATGGTAGTTATGATGATGACAGTAGTGATGATAGTCATGATAGTGATGGAAGTAATGGTAGTCATGGTAAATTATAGTGATGATATAATGGTAGTGATGATAGAGACAGTACTGACAGTGTCGGTAGTGATGATTGTAATTGTGGAGATGATAGTCATGGTGAAAGTGATGGTAAGGATTATAGTGATGTAGTAATGATCTGACAGTGGTAACTGATCTTCCGGTGATGCTGCATGAGTTCAGTGATGCTGTGACATTAGTGATGATAGTAATTGTGCTTTTAGTGATGTGATAGTCTTAGTAGTAATGGTAAATGATGATATTGTATGTCTGATGATTAATGGTACAGAGAGAACACTTTTGGACATTGGACATCGCTACACTAACCTGATTAAGGATACTTTATGGACGTGATAGTCATGGTAGTGATGGAGATATAGTGATGGTAGTAATGAACAATGACCACCTGAACAAGCAGGAGGATGATAGTACACCGTGATGAAAGTGAATAGTCTTGGCAGACTGATGGTAACAATTATAGTAATGGTAGCCCTCCTCTGACAGTGATTCTGATAGTCGCTAATGTCCAATCCTTGGAGAATAAGATGGACGATCTTAGAGCCAGGATTAGTTTGATGATAGTAACGGTATTGACAATAAAGATCTTTGTGGTATGATGAAACATGTAGTGATGATCCCGGACACCGCTGTGATGAAAGTGATAGTCTTGGTAGTGATGGACAGAACAGTAATGGTAGTAATGACAGTGATGTGGAGTCATGGTAGTGATGATAGTCAAGAAATGGTGATGACCCCAGTGATATCTCCATTCTGTCGGTTCTGATGGTAACAATCTGTAATGGTAGTAATGACTTGATAGTGCCCCGGAATTTAGTCGATCCTCGGTAGTGATGATATTCCTCCACAGCAGATGACAGTGATGATAATAGTCATGGTAGTGATGAAATCAGACGGATATATCAACAAACATACGCTGCATGGTAACAATCGCTGGTAGACTTTAAAAGTGACCTCAAGAAAGTCCTGCCGAACTTTCATCAACACATATCCTGTCCAACCAGAGGACTGACACTGTGATCACTGATGATAACAACGTGACAAAGTGACACTGCGGCTTTTGGCAAATCAGATCATGGTAGTGATGAATACATGGATCAGTGACAGTAGGGTGACAATAGTGACGCGTTGGTAACAATTATAGTAATGGCGTAATGATGACAGTGATGATAGTGACAGTAGTGAGAGTTCATCGGTAGTGATGGTAACAATTATATTAATGGTAGTAATGATAGATGGTAAACACGCTAAGTGCAAGCCACTGACGGTAACAATAAGGACATTTACTAATCAGAAACCGTGGGTGGACAGATCAATCCGTGATGGTTAACAATCGCACTGATGATACAATGCCGGTCTGTTGTCAGGAAGTAGTGACGATCATCATGCTCATGGTGGTGATGGTAGTTTAGCGTACAGTGAACACAAATTGAGTCTGTTGTGTCTCTCACGCGCATGGCAGGGACTGAGCTGCATCTGTTCCTCTGAAATAAATCCTCCGCAGAGGTGAGCAGATCACACTGCTGCGTCACAGAGCTAAACACCTGTTCTCTGTCGCTGTGACTGATCATCTCTGACCACTCTTTGGTGCTGCGCCACCATGTCCTTCACCTGAGGAAGAGCAGACAGAGCAGCAATGATCATGTAATCACCTTTTCAGAGGATGACGCGTGAATAAAAACATTCAAACAAGCAGCAGGACCTGATGGGATTACTGGCGCGCGGTCCTGTGCTGATCAGCTTGCTGGATTGTTTACTTCCATCTTTAATGAGTCCCTTGCTACCTCTGTTGCCCACCTCCTTTAAAAATCTGTCATAATCCCTGTGCCTAAGAACAGTAAACCCTTTGCCTGAATTTGATCGTAATTGCCCCAATCAAATCTGATCAAACAAAATAAATGTTTCTGAGATGTCATTTAAAACACATTTGCTCACTCCATCCCTGCTACCTTGACAACTTCACAGCTATTTTGTATGTGCTGAAGTTGTGATGCCATAATCTCCCAGTTAATGCACTTGTAAACAAACATCTGAAACATCAGACTGTAAAGTTTAGGCTGCTATTGAAAAACTGAAATTAGTTCAGAATTATTTCAACACTAGTTAGTGCATGTAAACAAACCCCATGAAGCTGATTCTTACACTGATTCCTGCAAACTCTCAGTCAGAACAGAGCATGTGATTATGTCATTGTGACTTCAAGATTTCCTCCATGGGCAAGTGGTGAAAGTCGCCAGTTCATCCAACTCCATCACCCTGAATGTGCCCCACAGGGCTGTGTCCTGAGCCCTTCTATACTCTCTCTACACACGCCTTTATGGCCTCCACCTTCTTTAACTTTCGGAGCAGTTGTTTTCACTAAACGTTCTGGAACAATCAACATCAGGACTGAATGACTGAGGTGGATGTTTACATCATGGTGCCAGGACAACCCTCTCTCTTGATGGCCTTCTCCAGCAGCTTCTCCAGCGTGAACAGCTCCTTGTCACTGCTGAGCCACTATTTTATCCACCTGTGGAGAGGGTGTGATTTCTGCATGGCATCTCCGAGGACCTGACTTGACTACACATTCATCATCTCAGGTTAAGAAAGCCAGGCAAAGGCTGTACCATCTCCAGAAGCTGAGGAAATTCAGATGGTCTAACAGTGTCACTGACCTTAGCGGGGCGTTTCTTTAACGTGTTCAGTTCCTTCTGCAGCACATCACTTTCAAAGCTGCAGAAGCAGAGCTGCAAGAAAGAGATTCTGAGGTTTACAAAAAGCCAAACTATAAATGCAGAAATCTGGAATCAGTCAATTAGCATGATGGCAAAGACTGAATAGACTGATGATGCAGCTTCATCACCAGGCACATCAAAAACACAATAATGTGTACATGAATGTTTTACCATTGTCATCTGCTTCAAATCTTCAATGTTCACCATGATTCACGATGGCAGAATTATCTGGAAACAAGAAATTAACAACTTCTTATTCACATTACTATTTATTAAGTCCCAGTACACTGTCATTTGTTTTCATTTGAAATATCTATATTGTTTTTTTAGCTTTGTCTTATATTGTGATTGTGTGTGTGCACATCTTATTGTGTGTGTGAGAGAGAGAGTGTGTGTGTTGTGTGTTTATTTCATTGCATCATTTTATTCTTATTTCTCCTTTTCTTACCATAGAGAGATGCCCTTGTGTTATGTTACTTATATAATTTGTGTGTGTGTATTGTGTGTGCACTGTCACTGAGCGGACCTGATTCGATTGCATTTCACTGTGTGTGTGTGTATAACCATGTGTGTGACAAATGTGTGTGACCTTGACCTAATCAAATTATAGTGATGGTAGTGAGATGATAGTATGACAGTAGTGATGACATGACTACTAAAACTAAGGTCTGTTTAGTTGTTTGACAGAGTCAAGGTTATGCATTCATCTTGAGAACTTCATCTTGTGTGAAGGTAACAATGACTTCAGTTAATGGTGTTTAACTGAATGAAAGTTCTGGCTCATAACTAGTTAATGGTAGTGCATTGGCAGAGAGTAGTGATGGGGATAGCAACGGTAGTGATGACAATGATGATCTGGGTATCATCAGCATAGCTGTGATGATAGTCATTTGGTAGTGATGATAGTGACTTAGTGATGAAAGTGATAGTCAGGCTGATGGTAACAAGATAGTAATGGTAGTAATGACAGTGATGATAATGAGGATGTCCAATAGTCATGGTAGTGATGATAGTGATGATAGTCATGCGTGTAGTGATGCGTGTGCGTAGTGACGATAGTTTGCTCGATGGTTAACAATTATAGTAATGGTAGTAATGACAGTGATGATAGTGACTTCACCTGATTCACTTTTCCCTGGTAGTCGATCTTGCAGTTTAGTGATGACAATGATGATAGTGACCGCCAAAACAAATAGACATCAGGACACACACATGGTACACACAGACACACACACACACACACACACAGATGTGACAAATAAAGAAACCGTGACCTTGACCGATTATAGTGATGGTAGTAATGATAGTGACAGTAGTGATGAACGTGATCAGAAAGAGCATCAACGAGTGGCTGGAAGACAGTAGTGATGATAGTAACGGTAGTGATGAAAGTGATAGTCTTGGTAGTGATGGTAACAATTATAGTAATGGTAGTAATGACAGTGATGATGTGACGGTAGTGATAATAGTCATGGTAGTGATGGTAACAATTATAGTAATGGTAGTAATGACAGTGATGATAATGACGGTAGTGATAATAGTCATGGTAGTGATGATAGTGATGATAGTCATGGTAGTGATGATAGTGATAGTAGTGACGATAGTAACGGTAGTGATGGTAACAATTATAGTAATGGTAGTAATGACAGTGATGATAGTGACGGTAGTGATGATAGTCATGGTAGTGATGATAGTGACAGTAGTGATGACAATGATGATAGTGATGATAGTGACAGTAGTGACGATAGTCACGGTAGTGATGATAGTCATGGTAGAGACAGTAGTGACGATAGTGACGGTAGTGATGGTAACAATTATAGTAATGGTAGTAATGACAGTGATGATAGTGACAGTAGTGAACAATTATAGTAATGGTAGTAGTGATGATAGTGATGGTAGTGGTGATAGTAACGGTGAGTGTATAGTAATGTGATGTAGTGACAGTGATGATGTGTAGTGATGATAGTGATAGTCGTGAGTGATAACACAGTAGTGATGATATATGATGATGTCAGTCATGGTGGTGATGGTAGTTTAGCGTACAGTGAACACAAATGTGTCTGTCGTGTCTCTCACCGCTCATGGACGAGCTTGAGCTGCAGTGTCTGCTGCTCCTGAACGCTGGCCAGCAGCTTCTTGAGGAGCTCACACTGCTGCGTCACATGGGCGTCCTTCATTACCTGTTCCTCTGTGCTGTGACAGTTGATCATCTCTGACCACTCTTTAGTGTGCTGCGCCACCATGTCCTTCACCTGAGAGGAAGAAACACCAGCGCAACAGACAAGCTCTATTGTGAATAAAAAAACATTCAAACACAGACGGCTGGGGTTTCCATCAATGCATCAGCGGTCAATCATGACTTCAAGTGTCTTCAGTAAGATTTAAAGCACAGGACCTAGACTCATGCATAAATAGAAATATCGAGAACATTTAGGATTTGATTAATTGCCAATCAAATCTGATCAATCAAAATAAATGTTTCTGTTAGATGTCATTTAAAACAATAACACTGGCAGGAGCTCCAGTGACAACTTCACAGCTGTTTTGTATGTGCTGAAGTTGTGTTCATAATTCAGTTAATGCACTTGTAAACAAACATCTGAAACATCAGACTGTAAAGTTTAGGCTTCATATTGAAAAACTGAAATTAGTTCAGAATTATTTACGAAAGTTAGTGCATGTAAACAAACCCCATGAAGCTGATTCTTACACTGATTCCTGCAAACGTGCTAAAGCCAGTCAGAACAGAGCATGTGATTATGTCATTGTTGCGGGTAATATGGCCAAATGCTCCATGGGCAAGTAAGTAAGTTATAAGACACAAAGCATGATGTGATTTAATTCCATACCTTTTCTTTATGGTCTGTCGTGAGCGTCTCGACCTTTATGGCCGTCTCCTTCTTTAACTCGG
>CM050412.1:39293713-39296213 GCA_027564155.1 Gymnocypris eckloni scoliostomus | reverse complement strand
TGGGATACGACACGCGCCGCTCACAACACTAAACGCTCCAACGCTGTACAGGACCTTAGTGAAACCCCCACCGGACAACACAAACTAGTACATCTCCATCAGCCGCTTTCAGACGGAGCAGCAACAGAGCCGTAGTTCGCTAACAAGCTGCGCTAAACAAATTGCAGACGATATAATCGCGCGATAATTAAATTAAAAATCCTTTGTGATGACAGCGGTTTGCGTAGCTTCTCAGTGAACTACGGCTCTGTGTCGTAAACGCTGCTCCGTCTGAAAATACCACATTTAATAACAACATCAGGTCGAGTGAACACAGAATAAGACACGCGACATATTTCATAGCATTATACAGGCATTGCATTATTATATAGCACTCCGATAAATCATGTATTGTCATAGTCGTGTGTTTACAAGTCACGTTGAATCAATGAAAGCAGTTAAATCTTGTTTATTCAGGGATCTTCTTAGAGATGTACTGCTGATCCCAGAACCGTGCGTCACTGAGAGATACGCACGACTATCGCAGCCTTTGCCTAATCGCCAATTCAGTGCAATTTTAATTATCACGTAGACATAATTTATGAAAGCATGCGTGTAGCAAAATGAAATTTACAATGTATTTAAATTGACATTTTCCCATACCATGTGTGCAACATTTATTATTATTGTTTGTTTTTATTATGCTGTTTTTCCTAAATGCATTTAGACTTAGGGCTGACCACGCCCCCCCGAGCTGACCACGCCCCCGAGCTGTCGATCATCGTCAATCACTGTTTCTATCAATTTAACAAATCCTTGCTGAATAAAAAATTATTTCTTAAAAAAAATAAAAATACTGAGCTTTTAAACGGTAGTGTATATTGTCATAAAATTTATATTTTGAATAAATTCTGTTCTTATTTAACTTTTTATTCATCAAAGACTCCTGAAAAATGTACGACAGGTTTCCTTCATAAAATGTATTTTAAAGTATATTACAATTTTGATGCAATAAATGCAGGCTTGATGACCATAAGTGACTTATTGCAAAAAATATAAAATAGTAATGTATCCAAATTTTGGCCGATAATTTTTATTTGTATTTTTTCCACATTGCTCCTTTTTACATTAAGTTCTTAGCAATGCATATTAATAATCGATAATTAAGTTTTGATATATTTACGGTAGGAATATCTTCATGGAACATGATCTTAATATCTAATGATTTTTGTCATAAAATAAAAATGTATAATTTTGACCCATACAATGTATTGCTGTCTATTTCTACAAATATACCTGTGCTGCTTATGACTAGTTTGTGCTCCAGGGTCACGTGGGGACAAATTTGTACCCAGATATGAGTAATGGAAATCTCCTTGATCTAAAAAGAATATTTTTTAAACACAGATGAGCTTTTGTGTGTGTGTGTATTGTAAGACAGTTGTGTGTGTTTTAAAAATATGTGTGTGTGTGTGTGTGTGTCATGTGTGTGATGAATTATGATATGTGTGTGTGTGTGTGTGTGTGTGTAAACAATAGGTGTGTGTGTGTGTGTGATGTGTACAGAGAGAGAGCAGTAAATCTCAAACAGTGTGTGTGTGTGTGTGTGTCAACATGTGTGTGTGAAACTGTGTGTGTGTGTGTGTACAGTGAGAGAAGAGCAATAATATCTGTGTGTGTGTGTGAACCCACCTGTAGAGATTGAGGACCTCATGTGTGTGTCATCACACAGAAACATAATTAATACTCACAGGTGAGGCTATTTATAGCATAGGTGGACTATATCATGGCCAGGAATTAAGAATGTGTTCAGAATTAATTTGTGAGCTGCTCATATTACACAGCTCTGTTCTCTCACAGTACACAGAGATACAAACCAGCGTTTGATCAGAACTTAAACCAACAGTGTGTGTCATAAGTGTGTAAAAACAAACATTTGTAATTGTGTCTAAATAAAATGTATGTGTGTGTGCACAATATTGTCTGTGTACACAAAACAGCATCATAGATTACTCATAAAAACGTTTATAAAAGAATGCTTATGCACACAATGCACACACACACACACAGCTCTCCACTGTTTCTCTGCATTTATTTCTAGCCGATTAGAGTAAAACAGTGTAAAACAAAATTTCCAACCATAAATATATCAAAACTTAATTATTGATTAGTAATATGCATTGCTAAGAACTTACTTTAAAGATGATTTTCTCAATATTTAGATTTTTTTGCACCAGATTTTCAAATATTGTCAAATATTGTGGAAATATCATTTATTCAGCTTTCAGATGATGCACACATCTCATGACTGGTTTCGTGCTCCAGGGTCACTTTTGTTAATTGAAAGAATCACTAACAACAAGAATGGGGAGCGATGGTCCAAATTAAAAGTAAAGACTAAGAATGAGCTGACATTGAAAATAAGAAACATTAGAGGTGATGTGTTCTGAAGATGCCAGACCTTCCTGAAGACGAAGGGCTCCTCGTTGTAGTACGGGTTCAGGCCGTTGTTCATCACCAT
>CM050412.1:39281213-39291213 GCA_027564155.1 Gymnocypris eckloni scoliostomus | reverse complement strand
TAAAAATAATTGTATTAGACCTATTTAAAAGTATAGTACCCAGAGTTTTACCGCAAATACCATGGTAACTATATAGTGTAGCAAAACCATTGCTAATTTGTGATTATCATGGTTTTTATTTTTGAGTAAATCCATGTTTAATTTTCTTAAGTGGTTGTGTTGTCTGCCTGTGCCTTAGCTCCCTCTAGACCTGTTATAAAACCATGTGAATTTTTGTCAGCTAAGTTCAAAATAGCAATTATGTCCTTTTAGTAATTTTGCAGTAGGATTGCTAGCAGTTTAATGCTTAACTAAGTAAACAAAGGCAAAGCAACAACAGTCTATTTACAGCTATAACTGACCTGCACTTACATTTACATTTATGCATTTAGCAGACGCTTTTATCCAAAGCGATAGCCTTTTCAGGCTATACATATGTATTGTCAGTATGTGTGTTCCCTGGGAATCGAACCCACAACCTTTGTGCTGCTAACGCAATGCTCTACCACTGAGCCACAGGTACACTTAAAGCCCGAACAGGACAGTCCCACCCGGGCGCTTACATACTCGCTCTAATATCCAGTCGCGCATCTGTTCGGCGGACGTGCGGAGCGTGCACGAGGCGAATCTCATTGCCAGTTAAGAATAAACAATTCATGATTTATTAGAGTGTTATTATTGAATGGAGAATTCAGAAATAATCACTTTAGTACATTCGGGATATATATATATAAATTAGGGCCCCCTGGATACATATATGATTCCCACAAATTAATATGACTAATTAATTCTTACAGAGTCCAGAAAATTACATGGGGAATTTTTGTAAATTATACTTTACATTTGATATATATATATATATATATAGAGGGGGAGGGGGGGTAGATGGACCCTTTTAGTAAAATGAGCATAAATTGTACAAATTAGCACAATGTGGCCAAAATTTACTAAAATAAGCACATTAATAAGTCATGGGAACAAATTCTTAATTTGGGACTAAAGTGGGAATGAATGAATAATAATAAAAAGTCTTAAAATCGTAATTCATGGTCATAATAAATATATATTTGTCCATATATCATTTGTGGGGCTCCTAGATTCTGATGCAAATTGTTTATTAATTTCCTACATTTTATGAATTAAAATTTAATTATTAGCATAGCAGATTTAATTTCAGTTCGTGTGCTGTCTACATGCACATCGTGAAAGCATTTTTAAACACATATTTCATCTCAAATCACATTTGTATATCTATAAAAAACATGTCAATATGACGAGTTCTATAATGCTGTAAATTATGATTATAAACTCAATCCTAAGGATGCTAGGGACGACCTGAACCGGGTCTGCAGCTGGATTACAGTCGTGTTTATAAAGCCCTCTCTGATGCTGCTCTGAACATACGGGAACGAGCGCGTGATTACTGACATCCAGACACTGACGAATCACCTCCAACGTCGTTTCATAATTGATTATTAAACCGTTATTTACTAGCGGTGCACGACTGACTGATGAAGTCGAGTGTGTGTACAGGAGCGTGTGCTGGTGTCAGATGAAAACCAGAAGATAGTGAGGATCCAGAACCGGGGACAAAACACCTAACAGATGATTTTACACTAGCTGGCCAAAAGGATTACAACACTAGTATTTTCGGCAGCTATTTGTATCGTTGGAAGTATTGTGTCATATCTCCAAACAGACATTAATTGTGATACTCGAGAGAGATTTTCGTGCTGTTAAAAGTGTACATTATTATTGACAGCATTTTTACTCAAGTGTCTAAAGATTTTAGCAACGCTAAAATTTTTAGTAGCTTTTTCTTGAAGCATCAGTTCTTCTGGTTTTAGTCGGTCTCGGTTTGTTCTGTTTCTTCATGTCATTCCAGACAGACCAGATCTCAAATATCTCACTGGATTATTACAATTAATGGCAAAAACTGATATTTCTGACTGACACGCTACGCAAAATAACTGACTTAACCATTTTTTTAGCTGCTGTAGTGATTCTGGCAGTTACTTCAGAACACGGTCTGATGTTCTTTAGTTTCTGTTCATGTGTGTTATGCGTACAGTAACGGCCCCGGCAGCTCTCGGGCCCCGGGCCCCGGCCGTACCTGGAGTCTGGAAGTTCAGAGACACCATCTGGCAGCCGGCGTTCCAGAAGATCTGAGGCATGTAATTGCTGGAGTCCACGCGGCCTCCTTTGGGGTAGATGCGGCTCATCTGCCGCTTGTTGTAGCTGTGCATCCGTGGCTGAGGAAAATATGCCACAGACCCCCGGCGGAGCTATTTTTAACCCTGAACAGCAGGGATCGGTCCCCGAGGACTCACACGGCTCACCGGAGAGAACGCTCAAACTCATACACTTCCAAGAAATCTGCTCACATCTACATCAAACTACAGAAGATACTAGTTATCAAACTCATCATGACACGATTACACTTCAGTGGAGCTTCACACACACACGCACGCACGCACGCACACGCACTCACACTCACACTCACACTCTCTCACACACTCTCTCGCACACACACACACACACACACACACACACCTTGTGTTCACGGACTAGAGTGAGAGCGCTGCTGTGTTTACAGCTGTCAAAGGATACTTGACAAACTCAATGGCGTTGGTCTTCAGATAGCCCAAACCCACAGACTCGTTGAAGGACGACATGTTGTGATGGATGTTCCTCTCTGAAATAAAACAGCACAACAGACACTCATATATCATTAATATATTTATATATATTACGCCATAAAGATAATGACTGATCAATTTCCTCATAACTTGAAATTAAATCAAACAAGAAAGCCCAAAACAGTGTAATTACGTTATCAGATGACTTCTTTAAGTAACTAGTAAAGTAGCCTGTTTCAGAAGGAAATATCGAGTTATTTTCGAAGGAACTCTAGTTATCTGATTTCTGAATGTGTTCTTAGCTTTGGTTTTCCCATGTTTCAGGAGTAAGCTCAGTTGTGTGTGAACACGTAGTTCTACCATGTAGTTCTGTAGTTCTAGACTAAATATCAACACGATCTTACTGTAGTTCTAGACTAAATATCAACACGATCTTACTGTAGTTCTAGACAAATATCAACACGATCTTACTGTAGTTCTAGACTAAATATAACAAACACGATCTTACTGTAGTTCTAGACTGTTCTAAATATCAACACGATCTACTGTAGTTCTGTAGTTCCTGGGTTCTAGACTAGATATCAACATGATCTTACTGTAGTTCTAGACTAAATATCAACATGATCTTACTGTAGTTCTAGACTAAATATCAACATGGATCTTACTGGTTCTAGACTAAATATCAACACGATCTTACTGTTGGTCTAGACTAAATATCAACACGATCTTACTGTAGTTCTAGACTAAATATCAACATGATCTTACTTCTAGACTAAATATCCACAGCTCTAGACTAAATATCCACATGATCTTTATCCACATGATCACTGTAGTTCTAGACTAAATATCAACACGATCTTACTGTAGTTCTAGACTAAATATCAACAAGATCTTACTGTAGTTCTAGACTAAATATCAACACGATCTTACTGTAGTTCTAGACTAAATATCAACACGATCTTACTGTAGTTCTAGACTAAATATCAACACGATCTTACTGTAGTTCTAGACTAAATATCAACATGATCTTACTGTAGTTCTAGACTAAATATCAACATGATCTTACTGTAGTTCTAGACTAAATATCAACACGATCTTACTGTAGTTCTATACTAAATATCAACACGATCTTACTGTAGTTCTAGACTAAATATCAACACGATCTTACTGTAGTTCTAGACTAAATATCAACACGATCTTACTGTAGTTCTAGACTAAATATCAACATGATCTTACTGTAGTTCGACTAAATATCAACAAGATCTTACTGTAGTTCTAGACTAAATATCAACAAGATCTTACTGTAGTTCTAGACTAAATATCAACACGATCTTACTGTAGTTCTAGACTAAATATCAACACGATCTTACTGTAGTTCTAGACTAAATATCAACATGATCTTACTGTAGTTCTAGACTAAATATCACGATCTTACTGTAGTTCTAGACTAAATATCAACAGATCTTACTGTAGTTCTAGACTAAATATCAACATGATCTTACTGTAGTTCTAGACTAAATATCAACACGATCTTACTGTAGTTCGACTAAATATCAACAAGATCTTACTGTAGTTCTAGACTAAATATCAACAAGATCTTACTGTAGTTCTAGACTAAATATCAACACGATCTTACTGTAGTTCTAGACTAAATATCAACATGATCTTACTGTAGTTCTAGACTAAATATCAACATGATCTTACTGTAGTTCTAGACTAAATATCAACACGATCTTACTGTAGTTCTAGACTAAATATCAACAAGATCTTACTGTAGTTCTAGACTAAATATCAACACGATCTTACTGTAGTTCTAGACTAAGTATCAACACGATCTTACTGTAGTTCTAGACTAAATATCAACACGATCTTACTGTAGTTCTAGACTAAATATCGACATGATCTTACTGTAGTTCTAGACTAAATATCAACATGATCTTACTGTAGTTCTAGACTAAATATCAACACGATCTTACTGTAGTTCTAGACTAAATATCAACATGATCTTACTGTAGTTCTAGACTAAATATCAACATGATCTTACTGTACTTCTACACTAAATATCAACATGATCTTACTGTACTTCTAGACTAAATATAAACACGATTTTACTGTAGTTCTAGACTAAATATAAACATGTATTTACTCATCTCACCTGCATAAAAATACATTCAGTGTTCCTCAAAAACAGTCAAATACAAACTCAGAATATGATGCAAACCTGAAATAATTAAATATGTTAAATTACACAAATATCATGCATGTATTTAATCCCATTTATCTTTGCTGCTGACCTTCGTTGATTCATTTCAACCATAATAATAATAAAAAATGACACGTGTGTTTGATTTTAGTTATTGCTGAATAGTGTTGAACAGCATCATATTCTTCATCTGATTAGTTTGAGCGGCGTCCTCTACTGTACAGATGTGAATCTACATTTCCTTCAGTCTGAGCCGGATTCACTTCACTTTTGGTGTTAAAGGATTTTACATTTGTAAAATGTAATATTGTTTTTTAATATTTAAAAACAGATTGCCCAGATTTAAAAAGCAACTCAAAAGAAACGTAACGCATTAGTTTCAATAAAAAGTTACTAAGTTGTCAGTCTTGTGTCACCATCTCCTGTGTTCCCTCCCTCTTATGTCCATATATGTTTTTTCCTGTTTCCTGTTCCCATTATGTTCATCGATTATGATTCCTCCCAGCTGTGTTTGATTTCTACCCCACCTGTTATTCTTAAGCCTTGGTTTTTCCCATGTTTGATGTCCAGTATTGTTTGTCTTTACCCCGTGCTCCATGGTTCCCTGAGTTGATTCCTTATTAAAAGATATATTGATTGTGCTCCCTTGAGATCGTGACATAAGTAACATAATTAGTTACTTTTTTAGGGAGTAATGCATTAGGGACAAACACTGTATCGGTGTGTTTCTGTCCCTGTTTGAAAGGTTTGATTTGTATTATTAGCTGTTTTTCATGGGTTCTCTCTAGCAGTGATGGTGATGTTTGTGGACGCTGGACTGACCCTCAGCGATCTCGAAGCTCTGGAACTTGACGGGCTGAGCGTAGTTGACCATGGCGGACAGGATCGGGTGGATGTTGGTCGTGGCTCCTTCATACTTATAGGAGGCGATGAGCTGCTGTTCAGCGTCTGCTTCTTCGGCCGTTTCCACGCTCTGATGAAGAAACACAGCGTCACGTGAGCTCAGATCAGTCAGATCCGTCTCTCAATCTAACAGCACTCGCACCTTCTTCTTGATCTCCAGGTCCGACGCTTCTGACATGTCGGTGGCGTCCGTGATTTCGGTGACTTCTGAGATCTCCGTGACGTCATCGTCTAGGATCTGAAACATAGTGAAGTGAGGAGCAGAGCTACACACACACACACACACACACACACACACACACACACTCCCCTTGCGCAGCTCACCTTTTTCTTGCTGCTGTCCTGAGCTTCTGCATCCGGATCCTCCAACAGAGACAGAGTGTTGCTGCTCTTCAGGTCTGAGTTCAGCTCTTTACCGTCCAGCGCTGCACACACACACACACACACACACGCACACACACACACAGAGACAGAAACACACACACACATACACACACAGAGAGAGAGACAGACAGACAGACACACACACACACACACACACACACACACACAGAGAGACAGACACACACACACACAGAGAGACAGACACACACACACACACACACACACACACAGAGAGACACACACACACACACACACACACACAGAGAGAGACACACACACACACACACACACACACACACAGAGAGAGACAGACACACACACACACACACTCACACACACACAGAGAGAGAGACAGAAACACACACACACACACACACACACACACACACACACACACACATTGTTAATTAAATTCTACCCCAACTTAAAGTAACATTAAAACTGAACATGTATTTCTGCAAAGTACCGCTTCTAATGTAAAAACAGGACAATGGGGGTGCCCTAAACGGTCAAAAACATGATATCCAATCAGCTAACCTCCTCTTTTGTGGTCAAAACTGACTGCATCCACACACGCAGTGTGCGTATATGATGGGATGCCTGCTGAACATGCTGCTTTAATAAATCACGCTGCTGTTCAATGCATCTTTAACGTAGATCTTCACTTAATAACATGAAGAGCAAATATTGACATTGAGATTGATTGAAGCTCTCTTCGATACAGACACACTCGGTGCGAGTTATTGATTTCATGTTTAAGATACGAGCAATAATGCGAATTTCCCTGAATATCCAAACGATGGCAAACGTGACATTCACTTTTACAACAGCTCAACAAAAAAGGTATTAAGTGAACATTTTACATTTTAATTGTAGCCTACATTTTAAACAGAATATTGTCATGTTTTGTTTTGCAACAAAATAATAATATTTACAACAAAATCCGCAACACCTGGTGTGTGTCTCCAAGCAACGTGTGTGTCGTTAGTGAATGATTCGGAGAATCAGTGATTAATATCCCATTCATAATTACAGCAGGTTCGTTACTGAGTGAATGACGCGACGCCTGGCTCGTTAAGATTGGTGGTTTTATTTTTAAAACTACAAGTATCACTTCGATTTGCCATCATTTATTGCTTTATTTTTATATTAATAACACACTTAATGGAAAGTTAAGAATATGGCATATAACATACGATTGATAAGGATAGAAAACCTTTGCCTCTGCAAAGGTAAAAAATGCACCTGTAAATCAATTTAAGGCAGCGAATATTGTGCTTTAATAGAAAAGGTGTGACTGCGGTTTAAGCGGGAGAGAGGGGTACGCAAAGAGGGGGTCACATGAAGCCCTGAAGCTGCAAAGACTAAAGTCTCCAAACCAAAGAGATATTGTTTATCAAAGTTAAGACTCTGTTAAAATGCCTCAGTTAAACACGCCCCTCCATGTCTATGTCACGGTGTGGGGAGATTTGCATAACTCCGCCCAAATGTATACGCAAGGCGGAGCTATTATCCACCGGCGGCATGTTCTGGAGATGCTGTGTTTCGTTGTGAAGGTGAAACTACTTTGTTTGGGATCCAAAAGAGGACAACTGAAAATCAGTGGTTAAGTTGTATTTACAACACTGTTACAAAACACTTCAACACAAATATTGGAGTGTGTCGCATCGCGTCATGTAAAAACACAGTATGAGTCATTATAATCAGTAATTATGTCCTCACTGGATGCAACAATTACAGTCTCACGCTTGAGGTATTCGGCCAATCACAACACCCGTTTCAGAAAGACTGAGCAACAATAATGTACAGCATGTGGGAAATAATGTGTTTTTTAACCTTAAACAATATAAACACATTGCACCAAAGACACAAAAATAGTGTGTGACTGTGTGTGTGTGTGTGTGTGTGTGAGAGAGAGTGTGTGAGAGAGTGTGTGAGAGTGTGTGAGAGTGTGCGAGTGTGTGTGTCTGTGTGTGTGTGACTGTGTGAGTGAGAGAGTTCAGAGTGTGTGTATGTGCATGTGTGTGACTGTATGTGTGTGTGTGTGTGTGTGTGTGTGTGTGTGTGTGTGTGTGTGTGAGACTGTGTGTGTGACTGTGAGTGAGCAAGTGTGTGTGTGTGTGTGTGTGTGTGTGTGTGTGAGTGAGTGAGAGAGAGTTCAGTGTTTGAGTGTGTGTGTGTGTGTGTGTGTGTGTGTGTGTGTGTGTGTGTGTGTGTGTGTGTGTGTGTGTGTGTGTGTGAGTGAGTGTGTGTATGTGCCGCACCGCTGTCCAGATCTTCATCGTTCTCATCTTCTCCGGTCTGTATGCTCATCTCTCCAGCCTCCATGTGCTTCTTAAACGACTCCAGCTGCTCTGTAACACAGACACACACACACACACACACACACACACACACACACGTTAATCAGTCACACTCATTTCAATGAAGTTTACCAAATCATGTTAAGTGAAAGACACAATAACCGTTGTACTGCAGCTTATTAATGCTGATTATCATTAAAGAAGAAATCATTCTACATTGATGAGAATAATTAATTTAGATCCATGTTTCCAGAGCAGCTCGTTTAAATATGAGATCTAGAAAAGAGCAAATAAATCAGATATAATAAATACAGATGAAGAGAAAAGACCAATCACGGTCCAGTATTCAAATATCACGATGACATCTTCGGTCTCAGTAACAGTGCTGAATCATCAGCGCGCTGCATGACTTATATTGTGATTATTTGGTCATATATTGTGATTTGAACTGCAATATGATATCGTACATCGCTCAAACATTCACTAAAGTGAAGCTAGTGCACAATACATTCTGAAAAGCACATTAAACTCCCAGCGCGAGCTCATCATAAACACACTGTTATCAGCTGCACACTAAATTTAAAACAGCCTTTGATCATCATACGTGACCCTGGAGCACAAAAGCAGTCATGAGATTTATGCATCATCTGAAAGCTGAATAAATAATATTTCCATTGATGTATGGTTTAGACAATATATGAAAATCTGGTGCAAAAAAACCTAATTATTGAGAAAATCACCTTTAAAGTAAGTTCTTAACAATGCATATTACTAATCAATAATTAAGTTTTGATATATTTACGGTAGGAATATCTTCACGGGACTTGATCTTAATATCTAATGATTTTTGTCATAACAGAAATATGTATAATTTTGACCCATACTATGTAATGTTGGTTTTTGCTACAAATATAGCTGTGCTGCTTTTGACTAGTTTGTGCTCCTGGGACACAAATATTGATAAGATATATCGCTATGTCAGCTCTTTTTAATGTCACAGTGGATTTGATTAATTCTGATCTTTATATTTGTTTGTGCTGCACGTACTCTGCTCCACTTCAGGCTTCAAGCGCTTGTTTTTGATGAGTATTTTGCGCTTGAGGTCGTTGGGCGACGGCAGCTGCTGCCCGGCTTCGATCTGAAACACAAGCACAGACGTCCGTGAGAAACGAGAGGAGATGCTGAAGAGGACTACACTCTCCACGTAGACTAAAGCAGGTCTGTGTGTGTGTGTGTGTGTGTGTGTGTGTGTGTGAGAGAGAGAGCATGAGTGAGCATGTGTATGTGTGTGTGTGTGTGTGTGTGTGTGTGTGTGTGAGATGTGTGTGTGTGTGTGTGTGTGTGAGAGCGTGAGTGAGCATGTGTGTGTGTGTGCGAGGGAATGGGTCACGTACTGGGAAGCCCTCCAGCGGCTGCTTCAGCAACAACTCCCCGAAGAACTCCTCGCAATACTTGGCCATCTTATACTGCTGCGTTTTACTGCAACACACACACACACACGCACGCATGCACACACACACACACACACACACACACACACACAGAGAGAGACACACACACACACACACACACACACACACACACACACA
>CM050412.1:39261213-39276213 GCA_027564155.1 Gymnocypris eckloni scoliostomus | reverse complement strand
ACTCGCACGCACACACATACACACTCACGCACTTACACACACTCTCACGCACTCTCACACACTAACGCACTCGCACACACACACACACACAATCAATCTAAAGCACTTGCACACACACACTGATTATGACTATGAATGTTATAGTAACTGGAATGTTGTAACTACATACTTTTTTTTTTAGAAATGATCAATGTTATATTTTAGAAAACAGAATTTCTGGAGATATTCTGGACACATGGTTTTGTTTGAATTTTTCCATCCAGACCTGCCTGCCAGACCTCATCTTATCCGCTTCCGGCGCTGCACTGTACAGTCGACGTTAGGGATGGCTCCACTCAATTTGTGCTTTAATATACTTTTTTACGTATTTCTACTTTCTCTTTTTACACGCATAACGTCTGCACTGTTTATATACGACAGAAGAACACTTTTGGACATTGGGCACCACTGCACTAACCTGCTTCAGGACACTCTACCCACGGATCCAGCATGGCCATTGGAGATACTTCGGAGCACCGAGGTTAACGATGGCCGCCTCAATAATCCCAGGCGGCGTAGGAAACATCGCGGGAGACACGCTGGAATACGTAACAGACTGAGAAAAAGGGCTCACAGTCCCCCTCTACCGAGTATTCTGCTCGCTAATGTCCGATCCTTGGAGAATAAGATGGACGATCTTAGAGCCAGGATAAGTTTCCAACGGGACATTAGAGACTGTAACATCCTTTGTTTGACCGAAACATGGTAATTTAATTACTCGTATTCTGTCTGTAATTAATTAGAGTTACTTCTAATGTAGATGAACTCAATGCTGTGTATAGACTGTATAACATTAATATATAATACTGGATTTAACACGTCTTACCTTAAAACGCTTTTTATGCACCTTCTCACTTTAATAAGAATAATGGTACTGTGTGCAATATTAACTAGTTGTTATTAGCATGAATATTACTGTTATATTGGCTGTTTATTATTACTTTAAAGCACATATTAATGTGTTATTCTGCAAGATCTTATTCTAAATCCCTTAAACTGAACAACTGCTAAGTATTAATAAGCAGTAATCAGAGTATATTGAGGCACAAGTCATAGTTAATAGTGAGAACTGGAATATAAATCATGTCCAGAATAATGAAGTTATCTATTATTTATTAAAGAATTAAAAGCACCGTTTATCATTAACTTGTCAAGGTTGATATAGGGTTTAGAAAGCAATTAGTAATAATTAATTAAACACTTTTCGGATGGAGACATTTGTACAGTAATCTATTTACACTATTGAAGATAAGACTAGTAGTTAATAACATTTTTGGAGTAACTTACCCAACAATACACACTCATACACACACACACACACACACACGCACACACGCACTCATGCACTCGCACACACTCACACTCACACTCTCACTCACACAGTCTCACACACACACACACACACACACACACACACACACACACACACACTCACGCACTCGCACACACAATCACACACACACAAACACGCACACACACACACACACACACACACACACACACACACACACACACACACACATGCACACATACGCACACACTCACTTGCATGCACACACATACACACTCACGCACTTACACACACTCTCACGCACACACACTCTCACGCACTGTAACGCACTCGCACACACACAATCTAAAGCACTTGCACACACACACTGATTATGACTATGAATGTTATAGTAACTGGAATGTTGTAACTACATACTTTTTTTTTTAGAAATGATCAATGTTATATTTTAGAAAACAGAATTTCTGGAGATATTCTGGACACATGGTTTTGTTTGAATTTTTCCATCCAGACCTGCCTGCCAGACCTCATCTTATCCGCTTCCGGCGCTGCACTGTACAGTCGACGTTAGGGATGGCTCCACTCAATTTGTGCTTTAATATACTTTTTTACGTATTTCTACTTTCTCTTTTTACACGCATAACGTCTGCACTGTTTATATACGACAGAAGAACACTTTTGGACATTGGGCACCACTGCACTAACCTGCTTCAGGACACTCTATCCACGGATCCAGCATGGCCATTGGAGATACTTCGGAGCACCGAGGTTAACGATGGCCGCCTCAATAATCCCAGGCGGCGTAGGAAACATCGCGGGAGACACGCTGGAATACGTAACAGACTGAGAAAAAGGGCTCACAGTCCCCCTCTACCGAGTATTCTGCTCGCTAATGTCCGATCCTTGGAGAATAAGATGGACGATCTTAGAGCCAGGATAAGTTTCCAACGGGACATTAGAGACTGTAACATCCTTTGTTTGACCGAAACATGGCTCACGCCGACGGTCCCGGACACCGCTGTAACGCCGTCTGATAACTTTTCTGTTTTACGGATGGACAGAACAGCCGAGGCCGGAAAACCAAAGGTGGTGGAGTGTGCTTCATGATTAACAAGAAATGGTGTGACCCCAGGAATATCTCCATTCTGTCGCTGCCTGCTCGCCTCATCTGGAACACCTCTCCATTATCTGCCGCCCATTCTACCTGCCCCGAGTTTACATCGATCATCGTTACTGCCGTTTACATTCCACCTCAAGCAGATACTAGCTTGGCTCTGTCCAAACTCCACGACGAGCTCAGCGGCAACATCAACAAACACCCTGACGCTGCATGCATCATCGCCAGGGACATCAACAAAGCCAACCTCAGAAAAGTCATGCCAAACTTCCACCAACATATATCCTGTCCAACTAGAGGACAGAATACACTGGATCATTGCTACACCCAGTTAAAAAAATGCCTACAAAGCTCGTTCACTGCCGGCTTTTGGCAAATCAGATCATGTCGCCATTTTTCTCACACCGGAATATAAACAAAGGATCGTTCAAGAACCGCCGGTGGAGAGGGAAGTGACGCGCTGGTCCTCCCACTCTGAAGCTATGCTACAGGCGTCTCTTGATGACGTCGACTGGGACATGTTCCGGGCGAGTTCATCTGACGTCAGCGAATTCACGGATGTAGCAGTAAGCTTTATCAATACGCTAACAAACCAAGCCACCGAAACAGTAACAATAAGGACATTTTCTAATCAGAAACCGTGGGTGGACAGATCAATCCGTGATGCGGTTAACCATCGCACTGCCGCATACAACGCTGGTCTTTTGTCGGGAAACATGAGCGAATACAAAACATCGTGTTACGCTCTCCGTCGGGCTGTTAGAGCTGCTAAACTCAGATACAGGGAGAGAATTGAGTCACATTTCCAGCTCAATGACTCTCGACGCATGTGGCAGGGACTGAAGACCATCTGTTCCTCTGGAAATAACTCCTCCGCAGAGGTGAGAGCAGATCCGTTGCTGGCCGAAGAGCTAAACACCTTCTACGGCCGCTTTGAATGTAACGGCGGCGCGACTCTGCCGATCAGCGCGCCAGAAAGCAGCAGACAGAGCAGCGATGATTATGCTATCACCTTTTCAGAGGACGACATTCGGAGGGAACTAAAGAGAGTGAACGTCAGGAAAGCAGCAGGACCTGATGGGATTACTGGTGTTCTGAGGTCCTGTGCTGATCAGCTTGCTGGTTTGTTTACTTCCATCTTTAATGAGTCCCTTGCTACCTCTGTGGTTCCCACCTCATTTAAAAAATCTGTCATAATCCCTGTGCCTAAGAACAGTAAACCCTCTTGCCTGAATGACTATCGTCCAGTTGCCCTCACATCGACAGTCATGAAGGTTTTTGAGAGACTTTTAAAGAAACACATTTGCTCCTCCATCCCTGCTACCTTGGACCCTCTTCAGTTTGCCTATCGGCCAAATAGGTCTACTGATGATGCCATCTCCCAGGTACTGCACTCCTCCCTCACTCACATCGACAGCAAGAATGGCAACTATGTCAGGCTACTATTCATAGACTATAGCTCAGCTTTCAACACTATAGTCCCCACCAAGCTAGCTGTCAAACTCTCAGACCTCGGCCTAAACACTTCACTCTGTGACTGGATTCAAGATTTCCTCACAGACCACGCCAGACCACAAGTGGTGAAAGTCGGCCAGTTCACCTCTAACTCCATAACCCTGAACGTAGGAGCCCCACAGGGCTGTGTCCTGAGCCCCCTGCTTTACTCTCTATACACCCATGACTGTGTGTCCTCTCACAGCTCCACTTCTATTGTCAAATTTGCTGATGATACTGTGGTTCTGGGCCTCCTTTCCAACAATGATGAGGCCGCATACTTGCATGAGGTGGAGAGACTCACATCATGGTGCCAGGACAACTGTCTCTCTCTGAACGTGAGCAAAACCAAAGAGCTGATTGTAGACTTCAGGAAGAGACAGCAGCAGCCCCACACCCTCTTATGATCAGTGGGACCCCTGTGGAGAGGGTGAGCAGCTTCAAGTACCTGTAAACATCTCCGAGGACCTGACTTGGACTGCACACATCCAAACACAGGTGAAGAAAGCCAGGCAAAGACTGTACCATCACAGCTGAGAAAATTCAGGGTCTCACCAGCTATCCTGAAAACTTTCTATTCAGGGGCCATAGAAAGTGTTCTGATCTCAGTGTGGTATAATAATGCCACAAACCAGGACTGCAAAGCTCTACAGAGAGTCGTGCGCTTAGCTGAGCGCATCTCAGGGTCTACTCTCCCCTCTCTGCAGGACATCTACCTCAAACGCTGCAAAAGCAGAGCTGCTAAAATCATCAAGGACTCGAATCACCCCGGTAACCATCATTTCTGTTTACTGCCATCTGGCAAGCGCTTCAGGAGCATGATGGCAAAAAAACTGAAAGGCTGAGGAGGAGTTTCTTCCCTCAGGCCATCAGGCTCCTAAACTCAGTCTCATAACATCATTACATCCACAGGACTCAATTTAATAAACTGTAAACACATCCATTATTCTCCATCATCCACACTGCTGCTATGTGTACATACCCGGTACAACCTATTTGCACATTCTCTTGCACATCCGTGTTTTTTATTAATATTTATTAATCCACAGTATACTGTATTGCACATTTTATCTCATTGCACATCTTACTCATTTTATTTTATTATTTGTTCCCTTTTTCATTCTCACCTATATTTATATATATATATATTCTCTTGTGTTATGTTTCATTGTTTTATTGCTTATGTTATTTTTATTTTATTTTCTATTTTATTGCACTTTCCATTGAGCGGATCTGTCCTGACCTACATTTCACTACTGATTATACCCTGTATGATTGTGTATGTGACAAATAATAAAGAACCTTGAACCTTGAAGTGTGTTTGTGAGCGAGCGCTGACGCCGCCGGACCACCAGAGGACAGCAGAGGATCATCACACACTCAGCACACCTGCTCCATTTACATTTATGCATTTTGCAGACGCTTTTATCCAAAGCGACTTACAGTGCATTCAGGTTATACATTTGTATTGTGAGTATGTGTGTTCCCTGGGAATTGAACCCACAACCTTTGCGGTGCTAACGCAATGCTGTACCACTGAGCCACAGGCACACGAACATTTACCTTTCTTCTTCAAGTCGGCGTCTCTCTCGTACTTCTCAATGATCTGCATGACTCGTTTGGCTTCGTAGAAGGGGAAGAGGATCTCGTTGAGTCGGGGGTCCCGCTGGTTCTGCAGGGAAAACCAACATCTGAAATGAGGAGGGATTCGTCCTCAGGGTTTGTCAAAGTACAGACACAGAATTAACTCTGTCCATCCACAGATGCAGTTTTTACCCTTATGAGGGCAGTTTTTCCAAACCACATAAAACACACAGCCCGTCCTCGCTTCGAGTAACTCATATTAAAGCAGACGGAGCGAAACAGCAGCTGATGTTAGATAAGAGACGAGTATCAGGCCAGTTTACTCACGTTCTGAGCTTCACTTCTGACCTGCTTGAACATCACTAACTAGTTGACAGACAGTGAGCGTTTGTGTTTAGCAGACGAGCAAACCTAACATACAACAAGCACAAGACGACCCACAGCGACACTCCGATCCGCATGCACACGCGTGAACACAAACATAGCAGCGCCATCACAGGAAGCAGATCACCGACAGACAGAAGCAGAGCCACATGCAGACGCACACACACACACACACACACACACACACACCACACACACACCACACATCACACACACATATGCTCACACACACACACAAACAACCCCCACACACACACTCACTCTCACACACACACACACACACACACACACACACACACTCTCACACACACACACACACACACACACACACACACACACACACACACACACACACACACTCTCTCAAGCACACACAACCACACACACAACCCCCCACACACACATGCTCACATACACACTCACGCTCACACACACTCTCCTGAGCTCACGAGCACACAGACACACACACACTCTCACGCACACACACACACACTCTCATGAGTACATACACACACTCTCACACGCACAGAGTTAATAATGATGATAAAGAGCTTACTTCATTCAGAAAGCTGACTAACTGCTCTATGGTTAAATAATCACTTTTGTCTCCATTGCTGCAAAGAAATTGAGCAGAAGAGATTGGGTTTGGTTATAATAACACAAAGAAAACTATTAAAGAGAGAGAGAGAGAGAGAGAGAGAGAGAGAGAGAGAGAGAGAGAGAGAGAGAGAGTGAGAGTGAGAGTGAGAGAGAGAGAGAGAGAGAGTTAGACATCACAAAGCATCTGTACGGCACCCGTCTGACACTCCATAAACCGTTAGTCAAACACACACGGGTTAATGTTAAACCGCTGAAGCTGTTAAGAGTCCATCTCATAGTTAGTGCTCCAGTACTGACTCTAGAGTACTAGTTAACCGTGAGGACTGTACGACGTGACGTACATCTTCTTGAAGAGCTCCTCGATGTCCGTGCGAGGGCAGATCTTCTGCGTCAGAGCGTAGAAGATGTCGAAGGTGAAGGCCGAATGCTCGATTTCATCATTCTGCAACGCAGAACCAAATCAGCAGGTTAAGAGTCCGCATGACACGTATACTTCTGCAATAAACAGGATATTTAACAAAAGTAGGACGAGACGTGGTTTGATCCACGAGGGACTGATGACTGAAATCCTGCTCTTAAACAGTCTTTGTGTCTCATTTTCCAGCCGGAAACCATGTAAAACTCAATCAATCTTCTGTTTTCAGAACCGTGTCTTGAATAAAAGTGTTTTATTGCACTGGCAGGTTATTAAGATTAATCAGTTTTTTGATGGTTTTTAGATGTTGTAACTGGAAAACAAGTCAAAATGTCTCACTGGTCCACATCTATGAAAGCACCTCAATAACCTGGTTAACTACTGAATATATAAAAATACAAGTTAATTCAAAATATCATGCATATGTATGATTGGAAATACTAAACAAATATCCCAAGTAATAAATAAAACAAATAAATAAATAGAATAAAACTGAGTCTAGACGACATCATCTGAACGTCAGAGATGCGTAACCTCTTTATAATCACATTACTGATGATGCATCATGAATTAAGTCTCTTTCTGACCTTTCCACTGGGGAGACCGAGTTCCTTCAGCGCCTGGAAGATTCCTTTCTCCGTTTTACCCGAGCCGAACGTCCGTGTGATACTGGATGAGATCAGATCAGATCAGGTAAAACATCACAGAATAAAGGGACGATCCAGAGGAATCAGACACTCACCCTCGGACTGGGATTTTGCCGTTGACATTCGTGAGGAAGGAGAGTCTCATCCAACTAGACAAAAAGAAAGACAGAGAAAGGTTGTGAAGACAAACATCTGATGGATCCTGCTGATTCTCATCTGTTAATAACATATCTCAAACAGATCTTAAAAAGATCCTAAACAGATCTACAACAGATCTTTAAAAGATCTTCAAAAGATCTCTAACAGATTTTCAAAAGATCCCAAACAGATCTGCAACAGATCTCAAACAGATCTTCAAAAGATCCCAAACAGATCTGCAAACAGATCTCAAACAGATCTTCAAAAGATCCCAAACAGACATCTAACAGATCTCACACAGATCTGCAACATATCCCAAACAGATTTTCAAAAGATCCCAAACAGAAATCTAACAGATCTCACACAGATCTGCAACATATCCCAAACAGATTTTCAAAAGATCCCAAACAGACATCTAACAGATCTCAAACTGATCTTTAACAGATCTAAAACAGATCTTCAAAAGATCCCAAACAGACATCTAACAGATCTCAAACTGATCTGTAACAGATCTCAAACTTATCTTTAACAGATCTCAAACAGATCTTCGAAAGATCCAAAACAGACCTCTAGCAGATCTCAAAAAGATCTTCAACATATCCCAAACAGATCTTTAACAGATCTCAAACATATCTTTAAAGACCCCAAACAGATCTTTAACAGATCTCAAACTTATCTTTAACAGATCTCAAACAGATCTTTAAAAGACCCCAAACAGACCTCTAGCAGATCTAAAACAGATCTTGATTCAGGGTCTGTTTACCACTATAAATGACCACACATAGATGCTTGTTATTCATTAGTATGATTGTTGAGTCATCTTTATGTGGCTCTACTTACTGTTTCTTCAGGCAAGTCATTGGACACACGTTATTCGCCTTGAAGTTGTGAATCACCGCTTTCAGGCCTTCCATCCATTTCTGCAAACACAAAACAATCATACATGAGGAGAAATAACACTTAACGTGTTTTGTAGAAGTTCACGATCAACGGTCAGGTCGAGATTCATCTTTAAAACATTTATGAGATGCTTTGAATGATTCACGTCTGAAGCAGCTCATAAATCACGGACAAATCAGACTATTATATCACTATTAAATCAGCTACATGAAATATGATCTAGAACTAACTTAACCCTTTAGGCGCCATGGTTTTCATCAAGATTTCAAAAGCTTGTGGCTTGAAAGCGCTTAAAGATAGAGATCTACTGTAAATAAGAAAAATGTTGGGCATGACCAAAAGTTTATGTTGGGTGTAAATATACTCATCTAATTTGCATATTATGATGTCATCAGGGGGAAGCCCTCTTGAATTTCATAATATTTAGGAAATAGTAGATATTGAATTGATGTTTGTACTTATTTCCATGTTTTTTGTCTTTTTAGACTCATTACAAATAATCAGAAAAGAGGAAACCAACAATAACACAGGAGAAAGTACTAAATTATTACTATATTACTATACTATATAGTAGTGAAACGCATTTGACCAGTAGCCTGCTTTTTGATCAGTTCATCAGTAATATTCAGGAAATAATAGATATTGAATGGTTGTTTGAACTTATTTTCATGTTTTTATCAATCTTTATTTATCTATCTCTTTATCTTAGTAGTATTTTTATCCTCATTACAAATGATCAGGAAAAGAGGAAATAACAGTAAAATGGGAGAAAGTAGTAAATTATTAATGAGCACTTTGAACACGTGCGATCAGAACAAACGACGCAATCTGGTGCGATCATCAGCCTCTACTATGGACAATAAGACCACATCCACCCCTGCCCCCCATCCCCGTTGGGTAAAGGGCCGAAATGATCACTTGTTTGTGCTTTGTGAACACTATTATATGCGCGGCAGAGATGTACCGATCATTAGACGGCCGATCGTCATTTCCAAACCGCAGATATCTCCTTCAGAGTCAGAACCGGCGAATAACATTTTGCAATACATCCTCACAGTACAACTTTTTATTAGCCATTCGGCGATTTTCTCTCACACGCTATGAACTGAGCTGCTTCCGCATCAATGCCACGATCACTCACTTGCTCTGCTATTTCCTCGAACACTTTTGGTCTAGAATCGAAGTACTACATGTCTGCCATCTAGTAGTAGGGAATAGAAATGCGATATTATGCCATATTAGGAAATACAGTCTATTTAACGAAGTATGACGTCTTGTCGCAATTTTGGCGCTTAGAGGGTTAAACATGGGACGTGACTGTAAACCTGCTAACAGGGTTCAAACCTCAAACCGCTCATATAAGACTCAGTTTGAGCTGAATTAACAACAAATGGCTCATTTCACTGACAACTTGATTAAGTGTCAATGAATCACAAACATATTACAGTATTATCGTATGTGACCGCTTTCTGAACTAAACAGAAGTTAGCTGGCGATACATGTGTTTCTTACGCATCTCCTGAATGAGTCTAGAATCACTCGATCAAAAACACAGACGAGGAAGATGCAGAAACCAGCGATCTCATATGTAAACCTATGCATATGGAAAATAACAGGATCATCAACACTAACCGCATATAAATGAAATTGCCAAATGTTACTGAGTGAAATGTGGATCCAGAAAGTGTGCAAGCTTTGGGATACTGATGGCAGCCATCTACTGAATCTTTGCATTGATAATATTACTGAATATGATCCAGATGTAGTATTTGATTAAAATGCGGTTTTCTCAGCTTTTTGCTCAAAATTATGCTTTTTATATTTTGTGTTGAAAAAACAAAACATATTGATTCTGTTCTTTATAATTAAGTATTGCATGTTCAGATATCCATACAACAAATATTCTGGAGGCCATGACATTTTAGTGAAAATCATGCATCAAACCGTTACCAAGCCATGGTAACGCTCACCTTGGTCGTGTCCGTGTTGTCCGTCACCATGTACATGCAGCTGAGGTTGACCAGGTCCGTCCCGCTGCACACGCAGATGATGCGTCCGTCCAGATCCGCCTCGCTCTTCCCTGCCGCCTCCAGAGACGCCAGGATCTTTGGGTCCTTAGGAACCAAACACGCCATGCGTGCAAACATCAGCTCATGCAGAAACTTACAATAACCTTCATAACTGATCAACACGATCAACTACAATGAACGTTGAAGCTGTTTGCGTGTTTATGGCATCATCAGGTCTGATTCATTTAGAGTAGGGCTGGGTGATAAAACGATAATGATAATTATTGTGATATAATATTCCTTGATAAGAGTTCGATAAATGTTCGCTACATGGAAACACTGTCTTTCAATCTACAAATCGTTAGGATTTACTGTACTAACAACTGCACCATGTTGTTGAAATTTGGGATATTGATAAGAAATGTTGTTATGTTATTAATGTAGACATCAATTAAATGTATTAAAGGAGTAAGGTTAAGTTAGATATAGCGTTTGTGCATTTATAGCCTAATAATGTATTTAGACTACTGTTTTTGATACACATATCATATATCATATATATATATATATATGTGTGTATTTTGACAATGATATTGAAGTGCTACTGTGGTTATCATGATCTAAATATATGGTACTATGAAAGACCAGTGGTTAATTTTAATAAAACTGAAACAATCAGAATAATTCAATTTTAACGTATAAATAAAAGGTCATAAAGATTTGAAATTTATATGAAAAATTTGATCGTAATTAATCAATTTAAAGTGATGAATGAAAGAAATTAAGCCTCTGTTATTATTCACTCTTCCTCAAACCTGTGTGAGTTTCTGTCTTCTGTGGAGAACTAACAAAGACATTCTGAAGAATATTGGAAATGAAAGCCATTGATGGCAGTCAACGAGGACCAAATGATGACAGAAGTTTCATTTTTGGGCGAAATCTCGCTTTAATGATGTTTAAGGACCCGTACTTCAACACGTCATTGGTCGAAGACGCTGACAAATGTCCATCTGAACATCTGAACTCCGAGAAACGGTGTGTTTTTGTGCCAGCAGCATCATGCTCGTGGAAACCTCTGAAGCCATTAACTGAACTCTGTTATAATGTGATGGGAGATGTAAACGTGTCTGCAGACGCTTGCTAACGTGACTAAACACACATCCCTCCTGCTTAACAAACAGCTGAAGCGGGTTACCATTAGGTCCTGTAAACATGAGCCGCCTCTACAAACACAAGCTTGGGTAAACGTTCCTGCTTCGAACACCTGACCGCTGAAGACAAACACTGCAGACGGGCGCGGCTGCGCAGCCACACACACACAGAGACACAGAAACATGCACACACACACACACACACACACACACACACACACACACACACACACACACACACACACACACAGAGACACAGAGACACATGCACACACAGAGGCACAGAGACAGACAGACAGACAGAGAGTCTCCTGAGTCCTGTCAGGTCATGTGACCCGCAGATCATCGTCAATCCCACAATGCCTCATCTTCATCACAAGAACTGTAACTCTGACCAATGTTCACTAACTTAACTAAACAGTTAAGTTAAACAGTTAAACAGGAGGCAGTCATGGCCTAATGGATAGAGCGTTGGACTTGAAACCCGAGGTTGTGGGTTCGAATCACGGCTCCGGCAGGAAGTCCACGACTGCTCCCCGGGCGCCGCACAGTCGGCTGCCCACTGCTCCAAGTGTGTACACTTGGATGGGTTAAATGCAGAGAACACATTTCACTCCACATTATACTCTGTATAATTGTGTATGTGACAAATAAAGCTCATCTGAGCTTAATTTGTATATTGAATTTGTATAAACTCGATTAATCTGAACGATTCAAGTGTTCGTTTGGATGATTCATTTAAGTTCAAACAGGAGCATCTTTACCTTCGGCACGACTCCGGGACGGATGCTGTTGATCAGAGAACATTCTAGAAGCTGACCTTCCTGCGAGACACAAACACGGAGGTTACGGCAATTCAGTGCGGAGTTCATGATCAGTCATTTATAAAGATGAATATGAATAATAACACAATTCATCAAGGCAAAGTTCTGCTAAGGGCATTTTTTCAGAAATAGTACAGAATGTCAGTGACTGACTATACAAACACACACACACACACACACACACACACACACACACAAAGAGAGAAACACACACACACACACACACACACACACACACACACACACACACACACAGATAGACACACACACACACACAGACACACACAGTCCTTTACAATATTTAAAACTACAGGCACAATCATCAAATGTAAAAAAATTCCACATGATTATAATTGCAGCTTTCAAACACATGACATGATGAGAGTGTGAGGAGAAGACGAGAGACATGAAGAAGCACTCAGAGACTGCATCAGCTGCATTAACGAGCATAAATCACACCTTTCCATCACTTTTCCACGTGAGAAAGAAGCCAAACTCGTCGACTTTGAAAAGGCAGCTGGGCTCAAAGACGAAGGGATCCTGAAAAACACAGCGGAGGATGAGCAGCGTTACTGCGACAAACACATCGTTAAAACAACCACATTTTACTTAGATCATTACAATCATAACATGCAATCCCTGCCTTAACGTGTTTATTGTTTCTGCTTTAAAGGGCTCATCGGATGCCCATTTTACACACGTTTATATGATTCTTTAGGGTCTTAATGAAAATAATTATTCAATGGTAGGGTAAAAAACACCTTCTTTACCCCATCAAAATCAGCTCTGTTTTCAGCACGCTGATCTGGTCCATGTTGCTTTAAATGCTAATGAGCTCTGCTGACTCCGCCCCTCTCTTCAATGGAGTGACGAGCAGAGCATAGATATGTGTAGATCCCTATTCGACTGCTCTAGATCTCGCATTCACCATAATAATCACTGAATATTCAAACGTATAACTTTCTGTTGCAGACGCACACAGTCAATGCGCTCAAAGATTCACAGACCGTTCCAAAAATGACGTATCACGGCCCATAGTAACAGTCCATAATGAGGCATCTAGGTATATACATCTATGGAGCGCACTAAACTTCAGCCGCTGAACTGGCTAACTAGCACATTATTGAGAAAGGCGATTTGCAAAGATTCATTAAAACACTTCTTCTGTAGATGAAGCTGGATCACGAATGATTTGCGGGAACATAGATGCATTTATGTAGATCAGGGAACGGCGCACATTCACTTTAAAGCGAAAGTAACATTAATCCTCTGCGTCTTCAGCAGCTCAGATGACGAGAGTAAATGACGACTGCTATATTCATTATTACATCCAACAATTAAACACTATAATCGCTTAATCTGAGACATCTTGTCTTCCCTGCACCAGAGGACAGCTCTCAGCTCACTCAGGAGGGGGGGCTAAGCTAAGACGGACCTGTCAATCAACTCTCGTGGGAGGGGCTTGTGTAGACCTACATTCTGACAGGAATCTCAGCCTGATTTGAGAAAGAGGATTTTAAAATAGGGATTTAAAAAACACTGGGTGGATTTTTATCATTATGGGATGGATGTGTACACACACTTCCAACACATTTATGCTCAAACAACTTGTAAAGTGAATTTTGCATCCGATGACCCCTTTAATGAATATGTGACTATGTTAACTAATGATTTGTTAACTAATGATTTGCATGATTTGTGTAATCTTAGAAAGGAGCATTTCTGCCATATGAACAATACTTTAACACTTTTACACTACAAAAAATTATGCTCTTATTTAGTATTTTTGTCTTATTTTCTTATAAATATCTTGAATCAAGATGCATTTACTTGACAAGTAAATGTTGTTAGTTTTTGCTTAAAACAAGTAAAAAATATCTGCCAATGGGGTAAGAAAAACAATCTTGTTTAGATTAGGGTTAGGATCTTCTTCTTACAGATATTTATACTAGAAAACAACACAAAAATACTAAGGAAGGACATCATTGCTCGGTCCCGTGTCCTTCGAATGCATCTGTGTGACGGGATAAACATAGATGCAGCGCTGCATTCAAACAGATCTAGACGCAGCAGGAGATCATCTGAAGAACTAGAACAGTGTTTATTTAATAAACCGCACGACGTCTGCACTGATTCAGAGTTCACACTAGTGGATCAAAGCCAGTCTGTAAATTAAAAACAAAACAAAAATCACGTATTCCACGTAACAAATTGGGAAAATTGTTTTGAAATGTCCATTGTAACCGTGTCACGATTATAAAGTTTCTTACAATGTTCCGCTTACCGGTTAAAATGTCATGTTAAAATGTCATTATTTTAAAATGGTTAAAATGTCATGTTTTTCGAGAGAGACTTGTAGTCTTTATTTTATTCATCATCTTTTAATTGTGATTTAATTTGAACAGTA
>CM050412.1:39243713-39256213 GCA_027564155.1 Gymnocypris eckloni scoliostomus | reverse complement strand
AAGCAGCTAATGTCATTAATAAAATAACAAAGTTATGAGAAAATAAACCAGCCAGAAATCAAGATGGATATAACCAAAATAATTTACTGCCAATTATGACACATAACAGATCAATCAAATGGTTCCTGCATCCCTGTGTACATTTACTGACAAAAATAATATGTATATATGTCCTTCCAGAACAACATCACAGCAACAAGCCCATTAACATAAATGACCCGCCCACACAGAGTGGACTACACTAATCATAACAGAGGTCATTAACATAAATGACCCGCCCACACAGAGTGGACTACACTAATCATAACAGAGGTCATTAACATATATGACCCGCCCACACAGAGTGGACTACACTAATCATAACAGAGGTCATTAACATAAATGACCCGCCCACACAGAGTGGACTACACTAATCATAACAGAGCTCATTAACATATATGACACACCCACACAGAGTGAACTACACTAATCATAACAGAGCTCATTAACATATATGACCCGCCCACACAGAGTGAACTACACTAATCATAACAGAGCTCATTAACATATATGACCCGCCCACACAGAGTGGACTACACTAATCATAACAGAGCTCATTAACATATATGACCCGCCCACACAGAGTGGACTACACTAATCATAACAGAGCTCATTAACATAAATGACCCGCCCACACAGAGTGGACTACACTAATCATAACAGAGCTCATTAACATATATGAACTGCCCACACAGTGTGAACTACACTAATCATAACAGAGCTCATTAACATATATGAACCGCCCACACAGTGTGAACTACACCAATCATAACAGAGCTCATTAACATATATGAACCGCCCACACAGTGTGAACCACACTAATCATAACAGAGCTCATTAACATATATGAACCACCCACACAGTGTGAACTACACCAATCATAACAGAGCTCATTAACATATAAGAACCGCCCACACAGTGTGAACTACACCAATCATAACAGAGCTCATTAACATAAAACAGTCAGAGAGAGAAAATGAAACTAAATTACGGCTAACATCGTGAACGCTCAATATAAAAATAGTAATGAACGACAGGGTTAAAGTGTGTGATTTACAGTAAACGTTCTGAAGCAGAAGCCAATCTCCTCTGTATTATCAATCTGTTCAAAGATTAAATAAAGCGTTATAAAACACAAATGATCCGGTTAAATCTCCTGATAAAGCCCTCTGTTCCGTTCATTCAGTCTGTCAAATCTACGTAATGAGTGTCGTGTATTTTTAGACTTTAAGCAGCGTTATTTCAGGTAACATCAGACGAGGCGACAAATATTCTCTAGATTAAAGCAGCCGATAATCCCACGGCGGCGACGGGAGTACGTCAATCCGTCTTTCAGGAACACTCATTCCAGATCACAATTGATCAGCGCCTGAGTAATCAATAAATACCACCTGCAGCTGAGAGCTTCACTGAGCTCCTTCATCATCAGTCACTTCATCAGGATCAGAGTCATCACTGAACCAATCCAATGCACGGCCGCAGGGCATCATGGGAAACGGCGCCGATGCAGTCGGTCATCAGCAATTCCAAATGACGCGTATACGTCTCTGGTTTGTTATATTTATTGTGCATAATTATCTGACAAACTGATCCGCTTCTAACAGGGAGCAGACACACTTCCAGAAGCTGTTGAGGTCAAAGGTCATGCGTTCAATCAATCTCTACAGTATTTCAGCACCAACTCATTTTGTAAAATCTAGTTAAATCGGCTGATCCCCAAAAAACATCAACTAAACTACACAAGACAAGAAAATCTCACATGTAACTGATGTGCCTGATTGTTTAGTGATGCACCGATTATGATTTTTCATGGCGATTCTGACACCGATCATTTTTCACGCAAACTGACCGATTCTGACACCGATCATTTTTTTGCGCAAACTGCTCGAGTCCGATTTTTTCTCCACGCAAACTGACCGATTCTGATACCGATTATTTTTTTACGCACACTTCCCGATTATGATACAGATTTTTTTCACGCAAACTGACCGATTCTGACACCGATAATTTTTCCCCACAAACTACCCGATTTCGATACAGATTTTATTTTCATGCAAACTGCCCGAATACGATACCGATTTTTTTAACTGCACGATTCCGATGACCATTTTTTTTAAGCAACAAACAAGAAAGAATGAAAGCATACATAAAAAATATGTTTATTTGGTATTTAAGAGGCCAAACTGGCTTTTGGCTCTTGAAAACAATAACTGTAACCATCTGAAATTAAAGACAGTAACAGTACATTCCATACAAACATAGATGGCACTGACATCATAATTTAGCTTTTGTTTTTAAATTGGGTAGAAACTACATAACTGGCCTTAAATGAAAACATTAACTGTAACCATGTGAAATTAAAAGCAACAACTGCATAGTTACAATCCAATCAACAGTCCAAACAAAGATGTTACTTAATCAGCATTTGTTGTGTAAAAAAGGTCTTTACCAGTGAAAATAATAAAATCAAAGTAGGCTATATATATAAATTGTTCCAAAATGTTAAATAAAATAATGTTTAGTGCAACGAGTAAAACAAAGATGCTACAGAAGGTGCTTTTAAAATCAAATTAAGTAATTTTAAGGTCAAATACAAATAATTATCCTGTACAGAACTGACGCTTACTTCTGGCTTTTCAAAAGTGCGTGCAAGTTTTTAGTTTTTTTTATTCTTTGCAAAAAGAAGGTTAGTTTTTCGTTTCTCATCCAACACATGAGAAGCTGCGCTAAACAACGGTTCTTGTCTATGCTCTTATTTGTGCGCCAGTACACCAACGGCTGTTCGTTTCTTGGTATCTATGTTTGTTGTGCTTGTGCCTAACGTCTTCCACACAAATGACATGTTCGCAAATGATTACAATGTAGTGTGCACTAGGGGTTGCACCGACTAGTCGACTTTAATGCTCTAAAGCTTTAATGCTTTAAGCTTGACGTCGACTAGTCGCTGGTCCTATAGAGGGCGCAACAGGATAAGAAATATTTGAAGAACTTCCACATTTATGCTCCGTTTCCAAACAGTTAGAATTACAAATAAATGCATGCTCCGAAAGCGCTCCAAGACATGGAGAATGCACGTTTTAAACAGTTTATTGTACAGGTAAGTTAATCGCGTTCTAATCTAATGCGCTACAGACAGTAGCACGTACATCACGCGCACACAATCATTCAGTGCGGACATGCATTGTCAACACTGTTCTATGATTTCTCAGTAAAGTAGCTTAGAAACTGAAAAGTTCTAGCATCTAAACTAAATCCCACAGCTTCATTACTAATAGACAGACGCTGCCAGGTAGAATTAATTCACACGCTAATGCATTCATTCATATGAATATAATCTATACTGTGCTACTTATCTGTATCCGATTTAGAACGAGCAGAAATCTGTGAGAAATATAACGACCCAAAGATGAAAGAACTGATAAAATAAGCTGTTATAGGAGCAATAGTCATGTGTGCACAAAGTGTTCAAGTATCAGCTCCAGACTAATTTGTTCATTAATGACATCATCAGCGACTAGCAACAAGTCGTTCAACCACTAGTGTGCACGAGGGCGCAAAACGTAAAAACGATCTAACCGGTGCATCCCTAATTGTTTATCGATTGTTTATTATCGTCCAGCTCCAATCTGCAGCATGCACCTATAAGATATTAAGATATTATAAACATTAAGATCAGGGTAATTCAGTAAAGCTGAACTTTCTTTGCATCACTTGTTAAGTTCAAACAACAGAGAGTTGCACCGAAAGTGCTGTACAGTCATTAGTAGAAAAAACAGAGGAGCTCGGATACATATGGCGGGGCTCTTATAAACAACAATTAAACCTTTAAAATCAACTCTAGCTTGAATAGGAGAGATGTGATCAGGTTTGCGGAGTCTGGCCACACTTGCAGCCGACTTAAACATGTTTGGGAGACGCCAATGTAGAGCGAGTTACACTAGTCAAGTCTCGAGAACACAAAAGCATGGATCAACATCTCCAAATCTACCCCAAGATCTGAATTACTTTCTTCTCGATGGCTGTAGAGCAGCTTAGAAACCATCTGTATTGTATAAAGTGCTGTAGACCCTTCAGATGTGATCACCTGATGCAGTCACGTGACCCAGGTGATCGGCGTGGGGTCACATGGTAATAATAGATGCGAGCGCTGCAGCGTTCAGAAGTCACGTTCTGAGTTATAGCACAAAGGTCGTCAGGTTAATTGGAAGTGTAGATTGCGTCCACACGCTGGCTCCCAGCAGTGCCGTGACTGAACGTGTTTCACAGGGGGCTGCAATTAGAAAGAGCAGGAATAGCTCCGGCTTCACTCTGTTCTGCGCTATTTTTAGCCGAAGCTCGTCGTCCAGGAACCCTGATGCTGTTCTACAGAGACGCTCGCAGGAACACGGCACGATGGGAGATCTCGGGCCGCCGGCGGGGGGGGTCCAGTCATTAATAGTCAAAGCGTTGAGCTGAAACACACTCAACAGATGTTATGATCTGAGTCCAATCCACAAGCTCTCAATTCAGCTCAATCACCCCCGCTACCAACAACCCCCCCCCACCCCGCCCCGCCCGACCCCAGGGGCCGGTTGCACCAACTAAATGCAAGTTGTCTTTGGGTCGACTGACTATACCACCCCAAAAAAATATATTATATTTTTTGTTTTGCATAAAGTGTGTTGCAATAATCTAGAAGTGTCTTCTGACTGGGTTGCATACTAGGCTTGCATACTAGGACTGGGTTGCATACTAGGCTTGCATACTAGGACTGGGTTGCATACTAGGCTTGTATACGCATACTAGGCTTGCATACTAGGACTGGGTTGCATACTAGGCTTGTATACTAGGACTGGGTTGCATACTAGGCTTGCTCACTAGGACTGGGTTGCATACTAGGCTTGCATACTAGGACTGGGTTGAAAATATTGTTGCGTCTAGGGCTGGATAATGTGGCCAAAGTTTATATCATGATATATTTCTTTACTTCAATATAAACAATATTTTAAAAAGCCTCAGAAAATCTCCTCCAATGAAACTAAATAACATTTTAGAAATAAAAACGGTTTAAAGATTAATGTAATGTTCACCTTTAATTTTTTATTTAGCCTTCAGGAGATTTGAGATCTCCTAAGAGGAGATTTTCTGAGGCTTTTTTAATTATTGTTTATATTGAAGTAAAGAAATATATCATGATATAAACTTTGGCCACATTATCCAGCCCTAGACGCAGCAATATTTTCAACCCAGTCCTAGTATGCAAGCCTAGTATGCAACCCAGTCCTAGTATGCAAGCCTAGTATGCAAGCCTAGTATGCACCCCAGTCCTAGTATGCAAGCCTAGTATGCAACCCAGTCCTAGTATGCAACCCAGTCCTAGTATGTGAACGAAGACACTTCTAGATTATTGCAAGACACATTATGCAAAGCAAAAATATTTATTTTATTTTTGGGGGATTATTCAGTCGACCCAAAGACAACTGGCAGCCGCCGCATGAAAGCCAACATAAACAATAACAGCCCAAAGCCTGTGACTCATTGTGTTTGCATCTGCCTAATTAAAAAATAATAGTGCTTCTTCCCTACAGCACACAGACACAACAGAGCACCGCACAGGTCTGTTTACACGTTTATCACTTCGACCCGGATCAGACGGAGAACTCCGCATCATATAACTGTATCTGCGATGACCGATAACAGGAACATTTTACTTAATTTTACAGTTAAGCAGCACACGTATATTTGTAGAAATAGACAGCACTACATTGTATGGCTCAAAATTATACATTTTTCTGTTATGTCAAAAATCATTAGATATTAAGATCATGTTCCTACCGTAAATATATCAAAACTTAATTATTGATTATTAATATGCATTGCTAAGAACTTCATTTCAACAACTTTAAAGCTGATTTTCTCCATATTTAGATATTTTTGCACCAGATTTTCAAATATTGTCCAAACCATACATCAATGGAGATATTCAGATGATGCATACATCTCAATTTTGTCCCAAATTGTCCCTTAAGACTGGCTAGGTTCTGACACGCTTCTGAAAGCTGCTGCAGTAAAGACTGAGCGCTGAAAGCACAAGAATAAAGTTTGAAGTCACAGACTACGTGCGCTTCTCAAACCTCCACGAGATTAGATGATGATGATGAACAAGTGCACACAAGAGTCACACATCAATCTCTCATTTCAGGGAACGCATCACATTTGAAGAAAGCACTAATAGTGACTCGAATCACACAATAATAACTCGATTACACAGAGTTCAGAGCAAACATAAAGCCACACGTACCGGATCAGGTCCGTCTCACAAGAACATCCCAAAGCATTGAGCTGGGAGGAGCGTCCAGCCCAGAATACTGTATATGACTGAATAAACATCCTTCTACCTGCGCTGCGCGCGCACGTGATGCTCACAGGTGTGACGCACGGATCGCTCGTGACTGACACGTCTGAACCGGACCGCTTTAGCTGATCAAACACATCCGGAGACATGAATGATGCTTTTACACTTTATTCATATTTTACATCTAAATGTGCATAAGCTATGTTGTCAAATATAAAGAAATTAATGCATCTTTGCAGAAGCTGCATTGTAGGTTTGTTTTGAAAACATTATCTAATGTATCTTGTTTTAAAGACATGGAGCATCTAAACACAGCCATCAAAAACACACATATGTTGACTATATATATATATAGATATATATATATAGAGAGAGAGAGAGGATCAGACATTAATCAGGGATCACAATGCCCCAGATATTAAATGTGAAATCTGAATATGTTCTGCAGTGAAATCTTGTGCAGTATTACACTGTATGTTTTCATACCACCCAAAATTATTTCAAGAGACAAACATATCTGATAACAGAAGTTTATTTCTGATAGAGGCACAGTTATTCCTGAATTACACGGACGAGATCTGATAACGCACACGCGCACACACACACACACACACGTACGCGCGCACACACACAAACACGCGCGCGCACACACACACAGAGACACACACACACAATCTCTCTCTCACACGCGCACACGCACAATCTCTCTCTCTCTCTCTCACACACACACACACACACACACTATCTCTCTCTCTCTCTCTCTCACTGTATACATACAGATATAACCCACCACGGACGCGTCTGTTCTTGTTCTGCACTGAATGCACAGCATGCATACATGCCCCGACAGGCCCTGCATGCATAATATCTCAGATTCATTCAGTATGCATTGCGTAATTCTCATTATTAGCGGCACAGTTGTGATGATGAACACATTCGCGAACAGACGGAAGCAGCGCTGTTACACTGACAGCTCAACAAGCGACTTCTCTGTGAACACATGCAGTCTTACCAGGGGCGTCAGTTTGTGTTGAAAAGTGGTGGGGACAAAAGATCAGATGAAAAAACATTACAGCAGGACGGGAAAAATATTGAATAACGGCGCATCAAAACGGGCATAGCGTAGGCCAGTCAACAACACGAAAATACTCAGCATAAAACCCTCAACAATGTCGACTGCACATGTAACAGTCCCTGCAACAACAGCTCAACCGAACAGTGCCAAAGCACCATACTGTAGAAAACAGCAGCGCGTTAAGTCAATGATTACAATGAAATTCATTACATATGTAAAAGAAAACACACCATAAGCATACAACGCAACATATCTGCATCAAATAACACCAGATGAAATTAAAACAATGTGGGGTTTGCAACCCACATAGAATGCAGTGCAGTTAGAGAACCAAATCCACAAAGTGTGAAATCCTCCTCTGCCATCGCACATCGCAGCGTAACCAATATAAAGTGCCATGATAAATACTGTCATTATGTATGCCACAAAAAACCCACACTAAAATCCAAACTATTTTAAAACTATAAGATGGCACGCAGGCCCTCTCTCTCGCATGCACACGCGCACGCACACACACACTCACACACACACAAAGCCATTTTTTTTTATTGATCTGTAAATTACAGTAATTTACAGTTTTAATTTAATTAATTACTTAATCAGCTACAATTAACTAAATCAATCACAGTGCAAATATATGCTATGTAAAAACTCCCCTATCTGTACTGTTCATCAACATCTTCTCTTAAAGTTGAAAATTTTTAAAACTTCAAGAAGAACTAACGATGTTAGCCGGCTAATACATGGATGAATGAAACCTCCTCCCCGACACTTCGAGGTTTGAACGTAGCGCATCATGTCCATCCATTCCTGCTCAGGCCAGAAAGCAAATTCATGAAGCTGGAAAGGAGCGGTAGTCCCGTGGAATTTCTAACTAACGTTAGCTAACTTCCCGCTTGAAGGCCGAGAACCGGCTTCTGTTGTTTACAGACCACGCAGCCTCTGTGTAACTAGCTAGCTAAACGAGTTCAATATAAGACTGATCAGAGTCGGCACCAGGGCAGATCTACTGGAGGGGCATTGGGTCATCGGCGGGGGGGCACTGACGTTTGACAAATATTTTGATGCAGTGGCGACACAGTCCAACACAGCAGAAATGCTATATAAAACTAAACACGTTTTTTATTATTATTAAATATTACATGGCTTGGTTGAATTCTAAAGTATAATGCGGTCTGTTACTTCTTGATAACAGCCGCTGCTAAGTACCGTTGCCATGAAAAACAGAGCGTTGCTATGTACGCAGGATTCTAACCGTAGAGACGGAACAGACTATTTTCTTTAGCGGAAGCAATACAATAGTTTTTAAATAAATAAACTCCTTTTAAATCAATATTTTCAAAATATTGTCAAATTATTGATTTATTTTGTAGGTAGCCATGTAATACAACCGCCTCGCTATACATGATCCCTTACATATCTTACAGGCAGCCAAGGCAAGGCAAGTTTATTTATATAGCACATTTCATTCACAGTGGTAATTCAAAGTGCTTTACATAAAAAGTGAAATAATCATTCACAGCAATAAAACAAGGAGTTAAAAATAATAAAACAAGGAATTTTAAAATGATATAGAAATTGATTTAAAATGAAATTTAAAACAGTTAAATAGAAAAGGATTATACATAAAATAATGCAGTCAGTTCGGACGTAGCACAGTGCTCATTCAACAAATGCACAGCTAAACAGATGAGTTTTGAGTCTGGATTTAAATGTGGCTAATGTTTTAGCACATCTGATCTCTTCTGGAAGCTGGTTCCAGCTGCGGGCGCATAATAGCTAAAAGCGGACTCCCTTGTTTTGTGTGAACCCTTGGTATTTCTAACTGACTCGATCCTAATGATCTGAGTGCTCTGTTAGGTTTATATTCAGTGAGCATATCTGCCATATATTTAGGTCCTAGACCATTGAGTGACTTATAAACGAGTAAAAGCACTTTAAAATCAATCCTAAATGTAACTGGAAGCCAGTGTAAGGACCTGAGGACTAGTGTGATATGCTCAGATTTTCTGGTTCTAGTCAGAATCCTGGCAGCAGCGTTCTGGATGAGCTGCAGCTGTCTAATGGTCTTCTTTGGAAGGCCGGTGAGGAGACCATTACAATAATCCACCCTGCTGGTGATAAAGGCATGAACAAGTTTCTCCAAGTCTTGACTGGAAACAAAACATCTAATTCTTGCAATGTTTTTGAGATGATAGTATGCTGATTTAGTTACTGCTTTGACATGACTACTAAAGCTAAGGTCTGTCTCTAGAATCACCCCAAGATTTCTGACTTGATTTTTAGTTGTTTGACCCCTAGAGTCAAGGTATGCATTCACCTTGAGAACTTCATCTTTGTTTCCAAATGCAATGACTTCAGTTTTCTCCTTGTTTAACTGAAGAAAGTTTTGGCACATCCAACTGTTAATTTCATCAATGCATTGGCAGAGGGAGTCAATGGGGCTATAATCATTTGGAGATAAGGCTAGGTAGATCTGGGTATCATCAGCATAGCTGTGGTAGGCAATTTGGTTCTTCCTCATTATCTGACTTAGTGGGAGCATATACAGGCTAAACAAGAGCGGTGCAAGAATTGAGCCTTGTGGGACTCCACATGTCATGGACGTCCACTTAGACTTATGCTCTCATATACTCACATAATAACCTCTCCCTTCTAAGTATGACCTGAACCATTTGAGTGCCATCCCAGAAAGCCCGACCCAGTTTTCCAGTCTCTCTAGAAGTATGTTATGGTCGACAGTGTCAAACGCAGCACTAAGATCTAGTAGTACCAGCACTGATATTTTGCCAGAATCAGAATTAAAGCGAATATCATTTATTATCTTAATGAGTGCTGTCTCTGTGCTGTGATGCATGCGGAAACCAGATTGAAAATTATCCAGGAATCCATTTGAGTTTAAGTAGTTGTTCAGCTGATTAAAAACTACCTTTTCAATAATCTTACCTATGAAAGGAAGATTTGATATTGGTCTATAGTTGCTAAACATGGTGTTATCAAGATTGCGCTTTTTCAGAAGGGGCTTAACAACTGCAGTTTTCAGGGAGTTTGGAAAAGTCCCAGAAAGAAGTGAGGTGTTCACCACTTCTAAGAGATCTGCTTCTAAACAGTTAAGCACACTTTTGAAAAAAGATGTGGGAAGTGTGTCAAGATAGCAGGTTGACGATTTAAGATGCTGTACTATTTCTTCCAAAATTTTGCTATCAATTGTTTTAAAACAGACATAGTCACTTCTTTTGAGATTGCTGTCGAATCTGTGTGACCTCTGTATTACAGGAAGATGTGCCAATCTCCTTCCTGATATTACTGATCTTCTCTGAAAAGAAGGAAGCAAACTCATTGCATTTGCTGTCAGAGAGCATTTCACTGGGAATCTGACTTGGGGGGTTTGTCAGTCTCTCAACAGTAGCAAAAGAGTGCGAGTGTTGTTTAAATTACTGTTTATAAGGTTTGAGAAGAAGGTCTGTCTAGCTGTGGCTAGTTCAAATTGAAAGCATGAAGGCTGTCTTTATAGATGCTATAGTGTATTTCAAGTTTCGTCTTCCGCCACATCCGCTCAGCTTTTCTGCATTGTCTTTTCATATTCTGAACTGCTGTTGATTTTCTCCAAAATGATTTTTGTCTGCCATTCTTCTTGCTGACCTTTATCGGTGCAATATCATCAATAACATTCTTAACTTTTGAGTTAAATGAATCCAGGAGAAGATCAACAGAGTCTGCAGAAATGCTCGGTGTTAAAGATATTGCCTTCATAAATAGCACACTAGTGTTCTCATTAATGCATCTCTTTCTGACAGAGACAGATCTAGATTCAGTGGTGACAGAGATCAATATATCAAAGAAAATACAGAAGTGATCAGACAGAGCTACATCCTTAATGACAATGGATGAAATGTTTAGACCTCTACTTATGAGTAAATCTAGAGTGTGTCCACGATTGTGTGTGGGTCCGTGCACATGCTGAATCAGGTCAAAAGTGTTTAAAACAGTTACAATTTCTTTTGTAGTTTTGATTTCGGCATTGTCTATGTGAATATTAAAATCCTGCAATAGCAAAACAGTCAAACTCTGAGGAAATCATTGATAACAGTTCTGTGAACTCTTCAACAAAGGCTGGGGAGTATTTTGGGGGCCTGTAAATGATAATAAACAGAATGCGCACCTTTCAGCACAATACCTAGATATTCAAAAGACAAATACTGACCAAATGACACTTGCTTGCATTGATAAACATCTTTAAACAGAGCAGCTACACCTCCACACGTTTCAGTGAGGACTGTTGCACTGCAGTTGTCTTCTAGCCATGTTTCAATTAGAAACATAAAATCCAGTATAAAGTATAAAACACAAATGCAGATAGACCCAGCAAACATTTTGCGTGCTGCAAATCAAATGTAACAAGTTTACTCAGCGACCAGTGACCAATAAGCATTGACCAATGATGACTAAGCCTAGTAACATGTCATGAACAACCAAAATTATGCGTTTTCCCCGTTCTTTTCATTTTATTTCATGTAAGTTACAATTTGTACATTTAATATATATAAAAAAGATTTTGGGCCACGTCATGGCCTGTGGCAGGAGGGGCATCAATAACTGCTAGGGGGGGCACGGCCCTCGAATGCCCCACCACAGCGCCGACGCTGAGACTGACATTGGTCAGTATAGCCAATCTGCGTACCCGCCCAATATGGCAATACTGCACAGGATAATCAATTGTAGAAAAATGCAGTAACATAGCTAGCTAAACATTTAACCAAATAAACCTTTAACATTTCTTGGTTCGCTTGATTTTTCAGAACATTTTAAACAAATGCTTCGAAAAGTGGTGGGGACAAAATCTGCCATTTCAAAAAGTGGTGGGGACATGTCCCCAGCGTCCCCAGTGTAAATGACACCTATGAGTCTTACCGTTCACATGCTGGACGATCTCAGAGAAACAGCAGCGTTAGCAGCTAGTGTTAGCCCGAGAGCTAAGGCCAGTTCACTTTGATTCTCCTCACAGATGAACACACACACACACACGCCTACAGCTCAATGACGCGCGACGCC
>CM050412.1:39156213-39238713 GCA_027564155.1 Gymnocypris eckloni scoliostomus | reverse complement strand
TCGTGATCCGCCAGTTGAGAAGCTCTGATCATAAAGCAGATATGACGTCGTGTGCGACTGTAACATGAATAAGCACATGGATTAAACAACCAAACCAAAGTGCACCGTGTTAGAACGAGTCACGCCGACCACAGGTTAAAGCTTCATCTCAGACGTGTTAGAAAGCCAATGCGACACGATTTCATCCCACCTCTGGGAGAGACGAGCATGCTGTGTTTCTCCAGGCACAGACTCCCCTAGTGATTAAAGATGTCAGAATTGTATTCATTCTGACCCAATAATTGCTTTACTGCTTGTTTGACTGGTTAACTACCCCGCTCGCTCTCTCGGGAGCGGTGTAATTAAAGAAAGCGCTAAAGATGAATCGTGTCAAAGACTATGATTTCGTCTCTGATCTCGGTTAACGCAGGTTTAGTACATCATGCACTGGGTTAGCCTAACTCTCGAGTAAAGTTATTCACCAACACAGAAAACAAACAGAACTCCACTCATCCCGATTCCTCAAACCGGTTCAGCTTGGTCATCTCAAAGGTCACCTTCTAGAAAATCAGGTTTTGTACGGCTGACAGCGATGGGCCACGGCCAGATGGCTCCCGCACAAAGCCTGACCTACTTCGGGAAGGACATCTGCCGTCCCCTGCTGGACAAGACATGAAGGCCTGGGATTGAAGTGGGCACAAGCAGGACTCTTCGCCAAGACGCCCGACTGTGTTTGACTCCTGCCACGTCGTTAGCACCTGGACTCCGAGGTAATTAACCCTTGTGCAACCCTTTTGTCCTTTTCAGATCATGTTATTACCAGCTGCATAAATACTGGCCCAGCTGATCCAATTTCAGGTCCATTTGCTTTAATAAAATCTGTTTTTCACTAGATACACAGAATAGTTCCTCTCGGGACCGTAAGGACAAAAACGTCTCCATTCAAACCCATTAAAACTGTTGTTTTTAATCACAGCGCTGTTTAACTGTACAATTATGCAATTTTTGTTAATAGGCATTCGTTCTGTTGGCAAGGGTTCAAAATATTAACTTTTTGTTAGTATTTTGTCATTTTTTCAGGTTTGGTCTATAAAGCAAATACTCAAATACTTTGTTCCTGTTTTCTGCTTCTGCAGATTATAGAGTCAACTGGATAAATAGTGAGGCTATAAGTGTGTGTGTGTGTGTGTGTGTGTGTGTGTGAGAGGGAGAGAGAGAGAGTGTGTGTGTGTGTGTGTGTGTGTGTGTGTGAGAGGGAGAGAGAGAGACAGTGTGTGTGTGTGTGAGAGAGAGAGAGAGCGAGAGAAAGTGTGTGTGTGTGTGTGTGTGTGTATGTGTGGGCATGTTTATGTGGTTTATGAGGACACAAATTTGTATAATGACATGAGTATAACATAGGTATTACAAGGAGAAGGTGATTTATGAGGACATTTTCAGTGTCCCCATAATTTAAAACGCTTATAAATCATACAGAGTGACTTTTTTTGAGGGAAAATATAAATGCACCGTCTCCTGTGAGGGCTAAGTTTAGGTGTAGGGTAGGTGTAGGGCAATAGCACATACAGCTTGTACAGTATAAAAACCATTACGCCTATGGAAAGTCCCCGTAAACCATAAAAACCAACATGTGTGTGTGTGTGTGTGTGTGTGTGTGTGAGAGAGAGAAAAAGAGAGAGAGAGAGAGTGTGTGTGTGTGTGTGTGTGAGAGAGAGAGAGAGAGAGAGAGAGAGTATAATAATGTGTTCTATTGTATAACCTCTAATATCAAGACATCATTTCCAATTTAAAACACACTCTGTGGCGGTGCAGAAACCATGACACAAAATGGGCTGATGACAAAATTTGCCAAGTTCAAGGGTCTATAAAAAGACTTTGTATTACAAAATGTGGCTTTCATTAGGTCAGTATGCAATATTTCAAGGCCTTAGGTCTCTTTAACGCATACACATGTTTATAACCTGCATTTTGCATAAACAAAAAGTGCATCACCAATGACTCACAAAACAGCTGCCATGAAATCTCACCTCTATTTTCATTAAATTTGTAATTTTCTAGGAGCAAAAGTCTGGAAACAGGAATATTTTTCCGCACCCAGCTTTGTTTTTTCCATACTTAAATCATATTCCATACTTTTCCAAACCGTGCAGTCTTTTAACAGTAGTCCAAAAAAGAAGAACGATTTATTCTTGTTGAGTATTTATACCAAACAACGAGGAAACTTTGAGCCATTCGGTTCATCACAGAGCTTTCCTTTCTGAATTAGTAATACATGTTAAACCACACTGGTGCCTTATCAGAACTGACCACAGTTCACACACACTGTAAGAACATCGCACAGTCAAGAAGGACAGATCACGTATAAACACGGAGAAATCTCCCTCAGCATCTCCTCAAGCACAAGTGCTGAGAAACACCTCACTGACCTAAAGAGACCCATTCTAGTTTCAGTTCCCTCACGACTCGCAGTTAAAAATGTCTTTCCTCAAAAGACTCATCATCTGTCAACAAACCACGCTCGCGTCCAATTCCAAAGCACTCGGGAAAGAGAATGACCTTCTTCAACATCTGTCCTAATTCTGGTCCTCCATCGAGGGATGCCAAGCTTCTGGAATCTAGATTGAATTACTTGAGCGGAAACGTTCCCGTTTCACAAACGCTCACTAAAAGACTGAAGACCCATCTAACGCATGAAGCCACACGCACACAGAGCCTCAGCGCGTTTGATTAATAATCATCCGTTCCGTGCGGAGTCGAGAGCCGGTTGTTTCTGAGCGCCGGGGTTTGTTTGTGCTCCTCGGGTCTCTATCGAGTGACAGTACTCCCGCTGGAGAGAATCAGGAGGTTCGTGTGAATTATTAATGAAGAGCCGCTCAGATCAAACACGGGAACAGTGTGGCCACAGCGAGAGCCGAGCGAACACGACTCTTCAATCTGCTCCGAGTGCCTCACAGACGTCTCCATCAGTCTCTACTGTGCCATAAAAATATAACATGCTTTGTGATTGTCAGTGTTTTTAACAATAACATGTCCATAAAGGAAAAGCTCACTCACAAATGAAAATCTACCAACTCTTATGGGCCCTAATCTACCAACCCTTATGGGTCCTAATCTACCAACCCATTTGGGCCCTAATCTACCAACACTTATGGGTTCTTTTGGCGTTAAAATAGCACTGTCAGACACGCAGTGAAGAATTAGCGCTGAAAAGTAATTTTTGCACCTGACCTTACTGAATATTCATTTGTAGTAGTTTCCCTTTCAGACACAATAATAATGAGAGGAGAGTATTCAAATAAATCACACAATGAGAATTACTAACGTTTGCGCTCGTCAAATTACTGGTATTTATTTGACACCCCCAAAAAAGCATTAAACTATTAAGTGGCTGCAGTTATTGTTGCTGGAGGAGTCACACAGAGAACAGAGAGAAGGGTAGAAGGGAGAGGATTGTTTCCACACGTATTGATTTATTTGTAATGCCAGAAGAACACATTATCCAAACATAAAGTATGACAGACCATGTTATTTTTTACTTGCTTCAGGAAATAAAAGCCCTCAACTAGGCATCACACAACACCAGCTCTAATCAAAAATTCTTTTTTTGGCCTCCAGTTCTTTTTAACGTACAGTGGCTTCTTTATTTCTTTGTCTGCGACTACGCCAATTTGCACTGCACTTGGTATATTTCGTTGGTCAATATGTAAATTAGATGTTGCATCTGTTCTTTAATTTGCGCAATTGTTAGTAAAACACCCGCAGAATTTTCCCCTCCCATCTGCGCTATTTTGGAAATTAACTTTTGTGCTAATTTGCTCTGTTTAGTAAAACTGGCCCAGTGTCTTTCCAAAGTCACGTGCTGTTATTTGTGTCCGGTGGAAGACATTTAGAGTCCAAAACCACACTAAAACTATTACCGTAAGCCGAATAGAGAAGGAGATTTGTGAGATGAGGGAACGAATATTTTAAATGATCACAGCAGAGGTAAAGTAGTGCGACACTCATTATTCCGGGATTTTCCTCGCGTCCGGGTGAAGAGAGCAACACCAGAGATTGTCTTACTATCGGGAGAGGTGTGTATTACTCACTGTTGGACAAAGCGTAACGGCTAACTTGGATCATGTGTGCCTTAATAACCAAGAGTGATGGAATTAATTACGTTATAAATAAACTAACGACGTTATTATTTTCAGTAAAGAGTAATCAAACTAATTACTGTTTCCTATGGAAGTCCGTTTCCGCCACTGAATAAAAAAAAAAAGGTTATTGCGACTTTTATTTTCATAATTGCGTGATTTAAACTCACAATTGCGAGTTATAAAGTCAGAATTGCGATTTATGGTCACAATTGCGAGATAAAAACTCATAATTCTCACTTTTCAGAAAAGTCAGAATTACTCATTTATTTCTCAGAATTGCGAGTTTATATCTCAAAATTATGACTTTTTAACTCAATTATGAGAAATAAAGTCAGAATTGTGAGATAAAAAAAAAATCACAAAAAAACTTTTTTTATTTTGAATTCAGTGGTGGAAACGGCCTTCCATAGTTCTCCCCTTTACGGTTACTGACAATAAAATGCAACGTTACTATAATTTATTATAATATTATTAAAATTGCAAAGAAAGAGAGAGCGAGAGTCTCTTTCATAACATGCAGAATTGACGTGCTACATGTTAACGATATCCTTTGTTGTATTGTATTTGAGTTCCTTTGGAATTCTTCAGCTTTCAAGAGCTGCCGGGTTCTTCGGTAGTGGGCGGAGCTAATGTGCAAACAACAATATCATTGGCCGGCGCTCACCTATTATCATCCCTGTTTGATTTCAGCGAATCAGTTCGAGCGAACACAGACAACCTGATTAATATTCATGAACCCATTAGCTCATTAATCCTTAGTGCATTTTATATTGTTATTATTAGCAGTAGAATTCGTATTAGTTTTGTTATTCTATTTTAAATAGAAACACTAAATATAATATCTTAAGCACCACCACCAGTCTCAAGTTCAGTCAACATGACAAATATGCATTCATACATGGTTATACATTCATACTAAAGTTATATCATTGTATAATGCTAAATTATCATAATATAATGCGTGACTGGTTAATGCATTTTTTTAAAGTAACATAAATAGTTACTTTCCCTGGTAATTAGTTACTTTTATAATGATGTAACTCAGTTACTAACTTTATTTGTGAGAAGTAACTAGTAACTATAACTAATTACTTTTTTTAAAGTAACGTGCCCAACACTGATAACCAATCACATTACAGATTTGACGTCATTGAGGGGTTTACGATCCCATAGGAATTAATGAGAAGTGCCACCTGTCGCAAAAAGTCAGTGACTTCTCTAATAAAACTTTTAAAAAATTTAAGTCTAAACTCTAGAAATAGTTCAATCCAAAAGTATTGCTTAGTGTAAAATATATTGAAGATTAGCAGATAGGCTGTCGATTCATTAAATGACGAGACGTTTCCTCTAAAAAGCTGTTTATTCAGCGTGGCGAAGCCTCTCTCCATTCAAATAAAACACATGCTTTCCGTTAGCTTTAGCCGTTACGCTTTTGGCTAATGGTTGCATGCTTGCCTTCCAATGGCTTTGGCTCTGGTTATTATGGGATTAAGAGCGGATGACTGTTGCCAGGGCGACGGCAGCTTCAGAGGAACATGTCTGCAACAAACACCACGGGACCAGAAGCGTAACAATACCATAGCGTAACAGCACAGGCTTAGCGTTAGCATGAATAATGCTAAGCACAGGACTGCATCATGCAAAGCCTCTTAAATAATTTGACTTCGGGGTATATCCCTGAGGTTAGGGATTTCTTTCTTAAGAGCATTGCAACAAACGTCTTAACTATCACGCTTACGTAAGCGTTTAAGCTAAGCGTTTTCTACAACAATAAAGAGCATAACGAAATACAAACCTAATCAACAAATAAAGTCGTAACAGAGGAAGCCGCGTTGTTTCTGCTGTGAAAGCGCCCCCTGCTGACCAATGACGGAACAATTAATAAATGTAAAAATGAACGCATATTTTGATGATGCAAATGCGCAGAGCTGTGAACGTGAACGGGTGGATCGACAAGAAGATAATGCATTAAAACAATTAAGGCATACATTTATATTGTTATTTAATTAATTTAAAGACTAATAATTGTTTAAATTAATATAATTGATAAAATTTTTGTTTTGTGAAAACCTGTAAGTCATGCATTTTACCAGTGGTGGTCAGTAACGAAGTAAAACTACTTCGTTACTGTACTTAAGTACATTTTTCAAGTATCTGTACTTTACTGGAGTAGTTTTATTTTGAGTAACTTTTACTTTTACTTCACTACATTCCAAAGCATAAGATCGTACTTTTTACTTCACTACATTTCATAAAACATATCGTTACTCACGTGATACATCACGTGCTCCGAGACGCAGAAGCGGTGTATGATTCATGAACAAACTGATTCTTTTCAATGAACCTCGGTTCGCAAATCGCAACAAACGATTCATTCACCCGATTGCAGCTGTTCTCGAGTCGAGTCACTGATTCAAATGATCCGTTTAGAGCGAGTCTTCTTCAGTGAACTGAACTCACAAGAAAGAACCGGGAGATCTCGTGAGTGCGCGCGCGCGCAGGCGCGCTACTGATGCTGTGAAAAGTAAGTTACTAATGTCGAATTTTAAGATTAATTATTGTAACTGAAAATAATATTTAGGTCAAAACTGTCAGTTGTTTGTGAACTAAATCTGCTGTAAAGGGTGATCTATTTAAGCCCACTGAAATGCTTGAATGCAGACAGATCAACATCAGTGTCTCTAACGTTATGTTTTAGGTCAAAAAACAAAACATTAAAATAACACAGATTAAATAAAATAACTCATGCACGTTCATATTCCCCGCTGCTGTAACGTTAGCAGTTTTATTAAAATGCTATGCATTTAGACCTATGTGATGTCTGTTTTTATATTGTTTATCAACAGTATACATTTGTATATTGTTCAGATCAACTAGCCGAGTAGACATATATGAATGTTTATTCATAACCATGCTGAAACTAAGTAAATATTGTTAGCTGATGTTAACTGTCTAGCTAACAAGCTTGCTGGTGCTAAGTTGAGGACATTTTTAGATATAAAGTCCAAATATCTTTATTCAGCCACCTAGATAGATTCCATCTGAGGGAAAAAGAAAGTGATGTTCAGAACATAGTAACTACAGTAATTATCAGAGTGGAAAGTGATGATGCCCTCTGGGGCATTTGGCCAGGGGTGTTTTTACACCACAGACAAGGTTTGAGAAGAAAAAAAATCATTATGAAACTATAATTAGATTTTCCTTAAAATGTTCTTCCTAATTTCAGGCCTAATTCTCATGTCATATATAACTGACGTTCTGCAAAACAACAAGTTCTAAAACACTTTTTTCTTCCTGGTGAAGATTAGATGGTGAAATCTGTTTTCTCTCAGGTACATGGCAGTGTAAGCTTCACAGTGAACATTACTACATCACTCTCATCAATGTAGTTCATATCAACAACATATATATCTTGACTCTATAGTGGTTATTTTGGGAAAAACCCAGGTATTTTGGCAGTAGGATTATAAAAATATGTGCTAATATAAAATTAAATAAAGTAGTCTATATAAAATTGCAAAATAAATCTGTCTATCAGTACTTTTTTACTTAAGTACATAAAAAATTGAGTACTTTTGTACTTTCACTCGAGTAAAATTAAAAAAGCAGTACTTTTACTTTTACTGGAGTAATATTTTACTATACGTATCTGTACTTTTACTCAAGTACTTGATCTGTGTACTTTGACCACCACTGCATTTTACAGTTTAATATGTTAGCAGTCATTGCCCTACTATAATTATGATATGTTATTAGTGCAGGTCTTAAATCTTACATTTGAGCTTCAAAATACTGAGATTAAGATGACTTAAGCGAGCTGTTTTGGTCAAGGTGAAATAGTTTGTAGAAACGCTTAAGGGAGCACTCTCAGATAATGAATGGGGATACTTAATGACAGCCTTAAGTCGAACCTTAGGATTTTTCTTGCAACCCAAGTTTCACTAAGGGTTCCCTTAACCTCATAACTAAGGGATTTCTCAGCTTAAGGGCTTTCATGCAACCGGGCCCAGATGATTGGAGCGCTAGCAGGACGCTTCACGCTAGCTGCTATTTAAACATGAATATAGGCTGCTGCTAGAGCGGTGGCTTTCATCGCAGAGGTCTCTGAAGACCCAGGATGCTTATAGCTGTCCATTAGTGCCTGATCCAAGTGTGAAAATAGGTCAGGCCTCTCTCTCTCTCTCTATCGCTCGCTCACTCTGTCTCTCTCTATCGCTCGCTCACTCTGTCTCTCTCTCGCTCGCTCACTCTGTTTCTCAATTCATTTCAACTCAGAAAGCTTTATTGGCATGACAAAAACATACATTTTGTATTGCCAAAGCATTAAGACAACATATAAATTGATTTATCTGAACATTTAGTAAAGCCTAGATAAAATAATAGTAACAATGAAACTAAATAAAAATACAATATTATATACACACATGGCTAGATATAGCACAAAATAATATAATTATTAAAATAATATTAACAAAATAAATAAAGAATTATAATAATAAATGAAAGATTATAATACAGAAAACATGTAACAACTGAACTTAGAGATGTGAACATTATATACATTATCTAGATGTGTGTAGGTCTAGTGTGTGTGTGTGTGTTTGGGCTGTGAGTGTGTGTGAGTGTGTGTGTGTGTGTGTTTCTCTCTGGCTGTCCCTCAGGAGATGACACGATGATACAAATCTTGCAGCTATATAACAACATTTGGCTTCTTCACCAAGAATGAAGCTGAGTTTTTCGGTTGAGCTACAAATGTTAAATTGGGGAAATATATGATTAATTTTGGGGTAGTAGTGGTCTCTGATATCTGTATATTTTGTGCACTCTGTGAGGAAGTGCAGCTCCGTCTCCGTCACTCCCAGCATGCAGTGCGAACAGAGTCTGTCCTCACGAGAGAGCCAGGTCTGTCTGCGCCGGCCCGTCTCTACGGCCAGACTGTGTTCACTGAGTCTGTACATCGTCAATGTTTTCCTGAGTTTCACATCAGTCACGGCGCTCAGGTAGCTTGCCGTGGTGTATTCTCGATTTAGGGCCGAAAAACATTCCAGTTTGTGCTGGTTTTTAATACTGTTTGTCCAATAGGTGATGCACTTGTGTTTTTCAGTGTTTATAATGTGTGTGGGCCGAATGTGTGTGAGTGTGTGTGTCCTGAGACTGGCTGATCTCGGTGTGTGTGAGTGTGTGTGTGTCCTTAGACTGGCTGATCTCGGTGTGTGTGAGTGTGTGTGTGTCCTGAGACTGGCTGATCTCGGTGTGTGTGAGATCAGTCAGTCTCAGCACCAGCTGGCACAGGGGACTCTTCCTTACGCTCAGCTCTTGGTGTTTGAGGGCTTTGTAATGGTATGTGTTGGGGTCGCTTGTTTTGAGATGTTTCCAGAATTTGATGGCTCTTGTTTGGATGTTTAGAAGGAGAGGGTATTGGCCTAATTCTGCCCTGCATCCGTTGTTTGGAGTTTTTCTTTGGACTCTGAGTATTCTTTTACAGAAATCTAAATGTAGAGTTTTGATCGGGTGTTTTTCCCAATTTAAGAAGTCAAATTTAATAGAAGGACCCCACACTTCACTGCCATATAATGCAATTGGTTCAATTACTGCTTTGAAAAGTTTGAGCCAGATTTGTATTGGGATGTCAATTTTAATGGATCTTTTTATGGCATAGAAAGCCCTTTGAGCTTTCTCTTTGAGTTCATTCACAGCCAAAGTAAAGTTACCGGTCGGAGTTATCTTCAGGCCGAGGTAGGTGTATGTTTTTGTGGTCTCGATGGTTCTGTGTGCTAGTGTGAATGTGTGTGTTGGTCCCTGAGATCTGGAGCGTTTCTGGAACATCATGACTCTAGTTTTTTGGAGGTTGACCGTCAGGGCCCAGGACTGACAGAAATCCTCCAGCAGATTCAGGCTGTCCTGAAGCCCCTCTTCAGTGGGCGACAGGAGGACCAGGTCATCTGCGTAGAGAAGACACTTTATCTCTGTGTCGTGTAGAGTGAGACCTTGAATGGGGGCGTGTTCTAATATGTTGGCCAATTGGTTGGTGTAAATGTTGAAGAAGGTGGGGCTTAAACTGCAGCCTTGTCTCACTCCACGCCCCTGGGGAAGAATTCGGTTCTTTGGTTTCCAATTTTAACCGCACATTGGCTGGCTGTGTACATTGATTTGATCAAATCATAGAATTTTCCCCCTATTCCACTGTCTAAAAGTTTTAAGTATATTCCTTCATGCCAGATTGAATCGAATGCTTTCTTGAAATCAATGAAACAAGCAAAAATGTTTCCTTTGTTTTGATGTAAATATTTGTCAATTAATGTTTGTAATGTAAAAATGTGGTCGGATGTGCGACATTTTGGAAGAAAGCCAATTTGGCATTTACTCAAGGCATTGTGCTTCATAAGGAAGTGCAGCAGTCTGGTGTTTAAGATGCTGCAGAGCACCTTCCCCAGGTTACTGTTCACACAGATGCCTCTGTAGTTGTTGGGGTCTAGTTTGTCTCCATTCTTGTGAATGGGGCTGATGAGGCCCTTGTTCCAGATCTCAGGGAAGAACCCGACACACAGAACATCATTGAACAGTTTTAGCATGGCCAGTTTGAAGCGTTGGTCTGTGTGTTTCAGCATCTCGTTCAGGATGCTGTCGACACCGCAGGCTTTCTTGGGCTCAAGGACCCGTAGTTTATCTTCCAATTCGTTCAGTGTTATGGGGAAATCTAAGGGTTTTGATTCACTTTAATCAATCTTTCCAAATTGTCAAGTTTATGAATTATTTAATTTTGATTAGAATTTTGAATTTCGGTTGGGCTATATAATTCTTGGAAATGAGTTTTCCACGTCTCCCCATCTTGGATGGCCAGAATTTCTTGATTTGGTTTGTATAATAATTTCCATTTATCCCAAAATTTGTCTGAATTTATAGATTTTTCAATTTCATCAAACTGGTTTTGCAAAAACTGTGTTTTTTTCCGCCGGAGTGTGGCTTTATATTGTTTTAGTGCCTCACAGTAATGAAGGCGGAGGTCCGGATTATCTGGTTGTCTGTGTTTTTGGTTTGATACATTTCTGAGGTTTTTTCTCAGAGCCTTACAGTCCAAATCAAACCATTTGTCAGTATCTAGACATTTTTTCTTTGGTTTAACAGTGGTCAAATTACTTTTTTGTGCTGTTTTGTATAATATGATTTTTAGATCTTGTACTTCCTGATTGATGACGAATTGATTTTTAAGGTATGCCTGTGTTTGGAATGAGTGTAACCGGAACTGTATTTCTGGAGATTCAACAGCATTGATGTAATTAGTGGTGCTGTTTTCTGTCCATTTGAATGACATAATTTTTATCAAGTCAAGTCAAGTCAAGTTGAGCTTTATTGTCATTCCGCTACATGTGTGGACATATAGTGGGACGAGATGTCGTGCCTCACAGGACCACGGTGCTACATAAATACAGATATACAACACGAAGTAAAACAGTATAAACCTATACACAACTAACCTACTGTCAGCTTTGACTATACATATGCTATATATAAAAGTGGTTACCTATACATAAAATAAAAAATAAAAAATAAAATACAAACTGTACAACTGTGCAAATGACTTCAAATACTGTACATGTGCAAAAAGAGAGACATTCAAGCAGCTGGCTGGGGAACAGTGTAAGGTGATTTGTGGTGCATGAGCCAGTAAACATACATACATTACAGTCATATATTACAATCAGTCTTTTGTGGGATTATGGACACACAATGGTGTGTGAAAGTGTCTAGTGCATGCAGAGGAGAGTGTGTTGCTACAGGTGGCTTGTGCAGGCCCGCTCACCTGAATTGCACAGAATAAAAGTTTAACAGTTTTTTCCTGAGATGTGGTAAGGTGGGGGGGGGGTTTGTTTGGGGTTTCAGAGAGGGGCAGTGTGATGTGAGTTCAGGGCTCTCACAGCCTGGGGGAAAAAGCTGTTGAGCAGTCTGGCGGAGCGGGCTCTGATACTCCGGTACCGTCTACCTGAGGGTAGGAGCTGGAAGAGACTGTGGGAGGGTGGGTGGGGTCCTCCACGATACTTTTGCTTTGCTGGAGCATCGTGTAAGGAAAATATCCAGGATGGAGGAGAGGGGCACCAATGATTTTTGCAGCGGTGTTCACTGTCCGCTGGAGGGTCTTGCGGTCTGCTGCACAACAGTTTCCGTACCAGACAGTAATGCAGCTGGTCAGCACGCTCTCAATGGTACCCCTGTAGAAGGTGGTGAGGATGGGTGGAGGGAGGCTTGCTCTTTTCAGCCGGCGGAGAAAGTGTAGGCGCTGTTGTGCCTTCTTGGAGACAGACTTGGTGTTGGTAGTCCAGGTGAGTTCCTCTGTGATGTGCACCCCCAGGAATTTAGTGCTGCTGACTCTCTCCACAGTCGAGGTGTCGATGGTCAGTGGGGGGTGGTCAACAGAGTTTCTCCTGAAGTCCATCACAACCTCCTTTGTCTTCTCCACATTGAGGGACAGGTTGTTAGCACCACACCATTCAGCCAGCTGTGCCACTTCCTCTCTGTAGTGCGTTTCATCGTTGTTGCTGATGAGACCTACCACTGATGTGTCATCGGCAAACTTGATGATGTGGTTGGAGCTGAACTTGGCAGTGCAGTCGTGGGTCAGCAGCGTGAAGAGCAGCGGGCTGAGCACACAGCCCTGTGGGGCCCCTGTGCTCAGTGTGGTAGTGCTCGAGGTGTTGTGGCCGACCAACTGACTGAGGTCTTCCGGTTAAAAGTCCAGGATCCAGTTACAGAGGGAATTGTTGAGGCCCAGCAGGCTTAATTTATTGATGAGCTGTTGTGGGATTATTGTGTTGAATGCTGAGCTGAAGTCGATGAACAGCATTCTAACATATGAGTCTTTATTTTCTAGGTGGTTAAGAGCCAGGTGGAGGGTGGAGGAAATTGCATCATCCGTAGCGGTTTGGGCGGTATGCAAACTGGAGCGGGTCGAGTGTGTTGGGGATGCTGGTTTTGATGTTGTGCATGACTAGCCTCTCAAAGCACTTCATTATGATTGAGTCAGTGCTATGGGACGGTAGTCATTTAGACAGGACACAGGTGATTTTTTGGTACCGGTATGATTGTCGTGGATTTGAGACATGGGATGACTGCTTGGCTCAGCGAGGTGTTGAAGATATCTGTTAGGACATCTGTCAGCTGTTCAGCACAGTCTTTCAGTACTGTGACCAGGTATATTGTCAGGACCCGCAGCCTTGCGTGGGTTAATCCTAGATAGGGTCTTCCTTACGTCGGCTGGAGACAGACAGAGTGCCTGGTCGTTGGGAGGTGTGGGCAGTTTTTGTGCAGATGTGTCGTTCTGCATTTCAAACCGTGAATAAAAGTGGTTGAGTGCATCTGGGAGGGATGTGTCGTCGTCACAGGCTTGTGGCGGGGGCTTGTAGTCAGTGATGGTCTGAATGCCTTGCCACAGGCTCCGTGTATCTCTGCTGTTTGTGAAATGATTATTGATTTTATTGCCATATGACCGTTTTGCATTTTTGATGCCACGGGACAGATTGGCTCTTGCTGTTTTGAGGGCTGCTTTATCTCCTGATCTGTACGCTTCATCTCTGGTATTTAGCAGCCCACGAACCTCTGCTGTCATCCATGGCTTCCGGTTTGCACGTGTGGTGATGGTCTTGGTGACTGTCACATCATCAATGCAGTATTTGATGTAAGCAGTCACAGTTTCCGTGTACTCCTGCAGGTCTGTATGGTTATTATAAGTGGCCGCCTCTTTAAACATGTTCCAGTCTGTGTCCTGGAAGCAGTCCTGCAGTGCTGAGGTAGCATTGTCTGGCCATACCGTGATCTGCTTTTGAACCAGTTTGGCCAGTTTGAGAAGCGGTCTGTATGCTGGGGTTAGCATAACAGAGATGTGGTCCGAGTATCCGAGGTGGGGGCGGGGTTCGGCTTTGTATGTGTTTTTCACTGTTGTGTAAACAAAGTCCAGTGTGTTATTTCCCCTTGTTGCAAAGTTCACATGTTGGTAGAACTTTGGTAAAACTGTCTTTAAGTTAGCGTGGTTGAAGTCGCCGGCTATGATGAAAAAGCCGTCGGGGTTATTTGTTTGTTGTTCGCTGATGGCGCTGTACAGTTCACGGCGCGTCCTTAGCATTTGCATACGGGGAATGTACACCGCGACAATAACAATGGCCGTGAACTCCCGCGGCAGATAGAACGGTCGACATTTCACAACCATAAACTCCACCAGCGATGAACAGTGTTTTGATAATACCGCTGCATTGTTACACCATTCTTTGTTGATATACACACACAAGCCACCCCGAGTCTTACCAGACAGTGATGAATCTCTGTCCGCTCGGCAGCAGGTTAGTCCGTGCAGCTGAATGGCGGAGTCCGGGATGTTGTCGTTTAGCCATGTTTCAGTGAAAACAAACACACAACAATCCCTTGTCTCATGCTGTGTAGACCGGCTGAGTTGAATTAAGTCCAGTTTGTTTTCCAGAGAGCGAACGCGTTTGAGAGCATGAGTGATGGAATTGCTGGACTAGTTGGATTAGCCTTAGCCTAGCTCGAATACCTCCACGCTTGCCGCTTCTGTCCCTCTCACACCGCCGGCGCCGCCGCTTTGTGCGGGTAGCATCAGTAAGCGAGGCCGCGGTCTCGGGTCCGCTTCAGCAGCAGACAGAGGCCTTGTAGCTTCTCAGTAGTCGTGAAAGCTGATGTTTGTACACATTGTCGATATCTAGGAGGCTCTGGCGATCATAGATGTGTTTCCGGTGTTTGTCTTTTGATTTTTCAATAAAGTCAGACAGTTTGAAGACGAGGAGACGAGACTAACAGACATAAAAACACCGTTTTTAGGACCCGGAGTAGCCGCTGCGTCCGAACGCGCCGTCATCTTGGAGAGATCATCATTTGATATGGTGTCCTAATTGGTGTGGGTGATGTTTCAGATTGCTTTATATAGAGTGTGATTTGGCTGTGGTCTGAGAAAGGTTTCAGGGGTTTGACTGTGAATGCTCTCAAAGAGGAAAGATGGAGATCTGTGGTGGTATAATCTACAGTGCTGTTACCAAGAGCTGAGCTGTAGGTGTATCGGCCAAGAGAGTCTCCTTGCTGTCTTCCATTGACGATGTACAGAGCCAGTCCTCGGCAGAGCTGTAGCAGCTGCCGTCTGCGAGCGTTCACTGTCTGATCACAGTTTTCTCTGGCTGGGTAAGAAGGGTACAAGTCGTTATAGCCTGTGATGAATCTGGTAGTCAGTTCGGGACCGCGGAAAGCAAATCTTTTGAGTCAGTTCGGGACCGCTAAGCGCAAATCATTTGAGTCAGTTCTAGACCTTGGAGCGCGAATCATTTGAGTCAGTTCAGGACCGCGGAGCGCAAATCATTTGAGTCAGTTCGGGACCGCGGAGCGCGAATCATTTGAGTCAGTTCGGGACCGCGGAGCGCAAATCATTTGAGTCAGTTCTAGACCTTGGAGCGCGAATCATTTGAGTCAGTTCGGGACCGCGGAGCGCAAATCATTTGAGTCAGTTCGGGACCGCGGAAAGCAAATCATTTGAGTCAGTTCGGGACCGCGGAGCGCGAATCATTTGAGTCAGTTCGGGACCGCGGAAAGCGAATCATTTGAGTCAGTTCGGGACCGCGGAAAGCGAATCATTTGAGTCAGTTCGGGACCGCTAAGCGCGAATCATTTGAGTCAGTTCGGGACCGCGGAGCGCAAATCATTTGAGTCAGTTCGGGACCGCGGAAAGCGAATCATTTGAGTCAGTACGGGACCGCGGAGCGCAAATCATTTGAGTCAGTTCGGGACCGCGAATCATTTGAGTCAGTTCGGGACCGCGGAGCGTGAATCATTTGAGTCAGAACGGGACCGCAAATCATTTGAGTCAGTTCGGGACTGCCGAGAATCATTTGAGTCAGTTCGGGACCGCGGAGCGCGAATCATTTGAGTCAGTTCGGGACCGCGGAGCGCGAATCATTTGAGTCAATTCGGGACCGCAGAAAGCGAATCATTTGAGTCAGTTCAGGACCGCGGAGCGCGAATCATTTGAATCAGTTCGGGACTGTGGAGCGTGAATCATTTGAGTCAGATCGGGACCGCGAATCATTTGAGTCAGTTCGGGACCGCGGAGCGCGAATCATTTGATCTCACTGTGCTGCTGCTCTCTCTCCTCCTGTATCTCTCTCAGCTGCTGCCTCATCTCTAGTGTGGACTGTTCTCTGTCCTGTAGCTGGAGCCTCAGTGCGGTCAGCTCACACTGATAGCTGTCCTTCTCCGTCTGAAGCGTTCTCATCTGCTGTGTGAGGGCTGTCAGTCTCTGTGATTGGTGCTCTGTGTTCTGCTGGAGTTCAGTATGAGCTGCACATGTGTGTGACTGCTGCTGTTTGAGTACAGTTTCTCTGAGCTGCACCATCTCCGTCTCCAGCTTCATGAAGTGCTCCTGAAGTATAGGGATGGATTTGAGCAGGAAGGATGGGATGTTCTCAGTTTTAGCTGTTTCTGCAGGAGTGGACTTGAGATCTGAGCTGCTGTTCTGTGGATTCTGCTCTGATGACAGAATCTGAGATAGCAAAGCTTTCTCGTGTTTCATAGCTTCAGCTATTGCTCTGTAGTCAGCCTGGAATAATTTCAGGTTTCCCTGTACCATGACTGTCCCGTTTTTGTAGATGTTCACAGTTATCACAGTGCTATCAGTGTCTTGTGGTTCTCTGATCTTGACTTTCCAGCCATTACAGATTTTTACAGAGGGGTAGTGTTTGATGATGGCTTTATGCCAGGCACTGGGGTGATCAGAGAAGAAAATGAGGTTGCAGATTTCTCCAGTTTTTAATAGATCTGCAAACAGAGTCTCTGGATTGTTTGAAAGAAGCTTCTGCTTGTAGTTTTTCCTTGCAGAGTCAGTTTTGATCTCAGAGGGATACTGTATGGTGGTGAGTGGGGAGCTCATCTGCATATGGCAGGGGTGTGACTGCAGCTTCTCCTCTGATTGGTTCATTTTCTCTGGCTCATTTGAATTGATACATCGAGGAATGTCAGAGTGCTGGCAGTGGCAGTGGGCTAGCCATAGCTTTAGCTTTTTAGCTTATAAAAATACAAAAAATATTAATTATATGCCCTTATATTAGGAAAAAACAAGCAAACATGCTAAAAAAGGTTTCCAGTGCAGTTTTGGTTGTACTCACTGCTTCTCCCTCCTTGAATAAGTTGATCTTCTCTCTTTTTAACCTTCCCTCCAATTTTACAGCAGGCCTGTTGTTAGAAGTTTGATCCTCTGCTTTGATTATTTGGTTTTAAAAACAAAAATACTGTCTTTTCTGAGTTCTTTTCGTGAAATGTTGTGTCTGTATGTGGTATTCTTCTAGATTTTTCATCTATTTCTCATCTCAAAATAGCAAACAAAGAAGAAAATCTAAGAGCTCATGCAGATCATGACTTCTCAGTCTTCTCTCTCTTTTCTCTCTCTCTCAATTAAATAAAATATGTGCTTTATTGGCATGACAATTGACCCTTCGCTAAGCCCCGCCCTCCTTAGTTACTGTTGCTACGCCTGTCAAGCTTTCGCGCCTGGCACGTCTATTACAGTATGTATGCACCGGTGTCAGACATTCCCAAGGAAATAATTAGTAATTTTTGGCAAACAGGTGAAATATCTGAGAGAGCAAAACAAAAGGGACTGCAGTATGCATTCGAGGGATATATCCACGACATAATATGCAACCGACTAGAGAATAATTTCATCAAAATTGAAGCTAAAGCCTATAACGTTAGGTCCCAGCACAAGCAGCAGCCACCTAACGCTGACCATTCAAATGGGAAACACAAATTGAGGAACAGCTATGTTCATGCACAGCAGGGTAAGTGAAATTTGAAAATCTAATAATTATAAATCAAACAGCTTATCCATAAATCTTGTGGAATAAACACAAGACATAAGCCTGACCACTTTGCAATGATAACATTCGCCCGCTCATATTTTTAGCGCGCCAGGCTAACGTTACTGCTCACACGTCGTGGGTCTAATCTACGCCTTGGACCTGACAAGAGCCAGAAATGCTGAGCTGAGCCATACATCATCAACAACACAAACAAAGTCCTGCTGCATGAGTCTGCCACAGCAGTGGCAGAAGCCAAGGGGTAACAAAATAAGGGCAGTGCCAATATCATCGGTAGTTGTCGCTAAAGCCAATGAAAACCGTATGCGGTGACCAATCGACTGCCGGTGTACCGACGAAACGTGCTACCTTTGAGATTGTGCTACTAGTAATATATTTGCATTGTTTTAAGGGTAAGTTTAGGGTAAGGGTAAGTGTGGACGGGTAGGTTTAGGGTAGGGGTAGGTACGGACATTAAAAAAAATCCTCAAACCGCATGAATAAGATGCTGGTAGCACAATCTGATAGGTGGCATTTTTCGCTATCGATTTGTGCTACCTATTTTTTTTAATGGGAGGTAGCACAATCTGAGCGGGTAGCACAAATCGTCAGAACACCGGTATGCAGAAAGCAGACAAGTTGAAAATTATGTTTATGGTTAATAGTTATGGGATTTGGCAGATGCAGATTTGCACAATCCATACGCACAACGCTTCGGCATGTTTCCCTTGCTCGAAAGCTTGCCAGACCTGCCGCGCCTAGTTACGGTTGCTAAGCCACGATTGGTCTGTGGCGATTTTCAGGCGTGGCTTAGCGAAGGCGTCAGTGACAGGCGTCAGTGTATCTTGCTGCTAGTAGAATACAATCTTGTTTTTCACCTAATAAATATTGAAGTTGTGTTTTGAAGTCAGGGCAAAGTGTTTCAAATCTGTGATAAAATGTCTCTCTAATGTCTTAATAGTTCAGGCAACTGGTGAGGAAGAGTTATCCATGGGCACAGTATGGGCAGATACGGCGCTCTCTCTCTCTCTCTCTCCTCCATGGGTACAGTTATGGACAGATATGTCTCTCTCTCTCTCTCTCTCTCTTCTCCATGGGTACAGTATGGGCAGATACGGTGCTCTCTCTCTCTCTCTCCTCCATGGGTACAGTTATGGACAGATATGTCTCTCTCTCTCTCTCTCTCTCTCTCTCTCTTCTCCATGGGTACAGTATGGGCAGATACGGCGCTCTCTCTCTCTCCTCCATGGGTACAGTTATGGACAGATATGCTCTCTCTCTCTCTCTCTCTCTCTCTCCTCCATGGGTACAGTATGGGCAGATACGGCTCTCCCTCTCTCTCTCTCTCTTCTCCATGGGTACAGTATGGACAGATACAGCTCTCTCTCTCTCTCCCTCGCTCTCTCTCTCATGTGCTTCAGAGGGCAGGATTTCAGCATCGTCCTGGTTACATTCACTTCAGACTGGCTACTGATGCAAACACAAGCACAGACCTCGGCTGTGCACGAGGTTCCTGACACACCGATCCTGGAAGAACTCCTATAAATCACCAGTCTGATGGAGAGCACGGCCCAGATGGACGGATGCTGTATAATGTAAGACTTTGAAGCGCCCTCTAGTGACGCCGAACGCATCCGACCTTCAGTGACAGAGACAAACAGCAGCTGCTTCATCACTAATCAATGCCAGCGATCGCGATTAAATCACATTTCTGAGGTTTATTTCATCAACAGCTTCACTTAACACCAGATCTCAGACATGACAACATAAAGAAGTGAAGTGCCTCAAGTTTTCACAAAAAATAATTTACTTGTTCAAATATTGTCACATAATGAAAGTCAGTGTTTGTTTGTTGTTTGATGTTTGTTTCTTCCATCACTCCTCAAGATAATTTTCTGTTCCACTGAAGGAAGAAAGTCATACAGGTTTGGAGCAATATTGCACAATGGTCATTTTTTGGATGGACTATCCATGTAACAAAACACTAAAAATAAAACAAACGAGGACATACAGTGTACATACTGTACATTCCCTGAACAAGACACACACATACGAGCTGGGTTTCATGTTTATTGGGTTATCTCTCCATAGATGTAATGGTTTTTATACGTTGGTTTTATCCAGGTGGTGGTTGAGGAGAGACAACCCCCACATGATTGTAAAGTGCTTTGGGTGTACAGTAATACACAATAAAGCACTATATAAGTACATCATTCATACTGTACAAACCGCTACACCTTAACCACCCCTTACAGGAAACTTTATGGATTTTTACTTTCTCAAAAAACTCATTCTGTATGATTTATAAGTGTTTTGAAATTTGGGGACATGGGGTAATGTCCTCATAAGTCACCTTCTACTTGTCATACCTGTGTCATTATACAAATTTATGTCCTCATTTGTCACGAAAACATGCACACACACACACACACACACACGGGTAAGTGAAAGCTGGTTACTGGACGAAAGCTGGTTAGTTGGATGAGGTCGTTATGATCCAGAGTTTGGGTTTTGGTTAATTTGAGCGGCTCAGGAAACACAAGCATTAATCTGGATGTCAGATGAGTGTCTGATGAACTGAATGCTGGGATGCAGAAGTGCTTACCTTCCACTTCCTGCGGTCCGTCCTCCTAAAATAACAGTGACAGTGAGGAGACACGAACACACCGCAGGTATATGTGTGTGTGTGTGTGTGAGTGAAATTGAGCGAGTGTGTGTGTGTGTGTGTGTGTGTGGGTGAGAGTGTGTGTGTGTGTGTGAGAGTGAGAGTGTGTGTGTGTTTGTGTGAGAGTGTGAGAGTGTGAGAGAGAGTGTGTGTGTGTCTGTGTGTGTGTGTGTGTGTGTGTGTGTGTGTGAGAGAGTGTGTGTGTGTGTGTGTGTGTGTGTGTGTGTGTGTGTGAGAGTGTGTGTGTGTGTGAGTGTGTGTGTGTGTCAATGTGTGTGTCAATGTGTGTGAGTGTGTGTGTGTGTGTGTGTGTGTGAGAGAGTGTGTGTGTGTGTGTGTGTGTGTGTGAGTGTGAGAGAGTGTGTGTGTGTGTGTGTGTGTGTGAGTGTGAGAGAGTGTGTGTGTGTGTGTGAGAGTGCATGTGTGTGTGCCAGTGTGTGTGTGTGTGTGTGTGTGTGAGAAGCGTGTGTGTGTGTGAGTGGCGAGAGAGTGTGTGTGTGTGTGTGTGTGTGTGTGTGTGTGTGAGTGAATGTGTGTGCCAGTGTGAGTGTGTGTGTGTGTGTGTGTGTGTGAGAGTGAGTGTGTGTGTGAGTGAGAGTATGTGTGTGTGTGTGTGTGTGTGTGTGTTCTGCAGTGTCTAATCTCCCTGAAACACATCACGAAGCATGTCTAGAATCCGCACAATGACTCGTACCTTTGGTTTGTCGTCCAGGATCTGCAGCCGAATATTTTTCTGTTTCTCCAGCAATCTCTCCAGTCGTTTGGCCTGAGCTTCTTCCAGCTGCAACACACACACACACACATGCACACGCTCACAGACGTGTTCTAGTGCACACAATCTACACGTAGACGTGTCAACACATGAGATGTTCCTGGAACATGGAAACACACAACTAATCCTCAAACAGCATCATCTGATTTCTCCCAGAGAGACAGACCTCAGCATAACAACTGCAAAAATACCCTAACAATAAACTATTAAGCAGAATAACAGTCGTGTCATTGTTCTGAACAACATCACAGCTGTGATTGGCTGAGGTTGATCACATGACTGATGTTCTGACTCTGAATGCTGATTAAACACAGCAGCTCATGAACTACAAACGAGTTTACTATTTAATGCTCAATTCACACACAATCTTCCAGTTAGTCCTCCAACACTAGCTTGCTCTATTCTATCTGTTTCCTTTTCTTTATTATATATAATTTAAAAAACCTTTCTACGTGTACTGCGTTAAACTCACTCACTCTCAGAAATAAAGGTACAAAAGCTGTCACTGGGACTTTTCTCAAAAGGTACACGTTTGGTCCCTTTTTGATACCTTAAAGGTACATATTTGAACCTAATAGGTACAAAAGTGCACCTTTTGAAAAGATACTGCCCCAGTGACAGCTTTTGTACCTTTATTTTTGAGACTTGCACTGCAAAAAAATGCTTTTCTTACTTGTTTCCAGCCCAGATATCTAATTATTCGTAAATCAGAAAGGATTTTCAGTAAAATTAAGTAAAAAATTAAGTGTGTTTAGGCTTAGAACAAGCAAAATAATACAAATAATAAATCAAAAATAATAATAAAATGGGGTAATCAAAATAGAGAAAACAAGAATATTTTGCTTGTTTTTTTCTCCAGAAAACAAGACAATAATTTGCACTTCTTCTTGATTTAAGAATTGTTAGATATCTGGGCTGGAAGTAAGAAAAGCATGTTTTTGCAGGGGTTTGCAGCACTTCATTGCTCTTTTGTTTGGTTTGATTGCTTCTGTTGTCCTTAAAGGACTAAATGTAAATGCATTTGGTGACATCTGCAGGCTTAACTATGTAACTGCAGGAGAACATTCAATGTGATAAAATAATCACAGGCACAAATCTAACCATGCTTTCCCTTTTAGGCATTGCTCTCTATTAACTGAAATCTATTTTGCATGATTATATGAAAGCTTTATATTATTTGCATTTAGCCTGTTTTTCTCTCATGTGCACGACCTGATCAGAAGAGTTAAAATATGATTCCACTTTAAAATTAGACAAATATGTCAGAATATATAACTACGTTTGATGGTCAGTCACATGAGAAAGACACAGAATGTGTAATTAAAGGGGTTAACTAGTCCACGTTAACCAGTACTCACCCGTTTGATGGACTGCACCACCTCGTTAATGTGTGATCTGTTCATCTCCATCTTTTTCCTACAAAACAGGAGGATTTTAGCCTCAAGCTTAATCTTGATCAGACCAGCCACTAAACATGAGTGTTCAGATCAAATATCAGTGTACTAGTAGTATGTGTACTATTTCAACACTCCTTGGGACTAAATTGGCACACTTTCTAGTATATAAAAGTATATTTTTAAGTGTACTTTCTGTAGTAAGTATACAAATATCAGTGTACTATTAGTATGTGTACTATTTCAGTACTCATTGGGACTAAATCGGCACACTTTCTAATACACGTTTAAGTACACCAGTAATAAACTTTGAGTACACGACTAGTTTACATCAAAGTTTTTAGCTTGTACTGCACTAAAAGTGAACTTGAAGGAATACTGATAATTTACTAATTAAATACTCGTAGTAACATTTTTTGTCTCAGTAATGTACTAGTTTAGTACTGCAAGTATACTCAATTTCCAAGTTAACTTTACATCATACTTTAGTAGTAGTAGTAGTAGTAGCCTTTATTGTCACTAGTACAAGTACCAGCGAAATTAGCCATCAACCTGTCCATACATACACAACATACATATGACAGAACAGAGACAGGAGATTTAGAAATACAGCTTTTACATGAGGAGAGAGAGGAGGAAAAAAAATGTTTAACCCCAGACTATGCTCCATTTGGACAGTCTGAGAACAGAAAAAAAAAACCTCAGCACAAAAGCACATATACCATAAACACATGACATTGCAACAGGGGAACATATCCAGCTCTGGCAAGCAGCCATCCGGTCCAGTGCCATTTATTTGTCGCCGGTCAACAGACCTGCTCGACAGGTGGCGGTACAAAGCGTTTTACAGAGGCAGTTGAATGGGGAGGGTAATGTCCGTAGTCGGGGAGGGAAAGATTCATTCACTCCATCGCTCTCACAGGGTGGTTATCCAGACGGCCTTGGCCAAGGCGCGAGGAGCCAGAAAAGATAAGATTAAGTTGTTGTGACTTTGGGCGAACAGTTTCACTTCCAAAGCTGTGAGTTTCATCATGATGGTATCCATATTTGTTTATAGTCTCAGTCTCATTGCTGACCGCTCTTCCCACAGCTTCAATCAAAAGCGGGCAGCCTTGTGAGGCTTTGGACAGCTGTTCCCGTCTTCTGAATTTTTCGATAACCCAGGGTAACGCCTAATCCAAACAGCAGAATACCTGTTATCATGGTGCGAAAAGGTAGATATCTTCAAGCGTCCTCCACGGAAGAGAGACGACACGATTTGCCACCTCCCACGCATCCCTCGTATATCCGACGCGAGCGTCCCGTCAGGACAAACAGGTTCCCCAGAACCCAGACTTCTCGTTGAGAAGATGGTATCAATCATCGCTGAGAGACCAGTTGATCAAATCCATAATTTTCTAGTTTGGAGAGCCGTGCAGAAGGAGTCTTTTCAATAGATAATGAGACGAGACAGCAGAAGCAAGCAGAGAGGAAAAAAAAAGGGTAGGGCGGGGAGTGAAATCTAAAGCGACTACCTCTGTTGAGTGCCAAACGAGAAGTATGCTACTATGTCTCTATTTAGGTATTAATTTGTATATATTTTGAATATCTGAACACACAAAACATCAAAAGAAAGAACAGAGTATCTGCTTGTAAACAAATTGATGATCGTGTTAGATTCATAGACTGTAAAAAAATGGACGTAGTGTCCATGACGTCACCCGTCGGTTTATGAAGAGGGTATCTGAAGCTCAAAGTGGGCGGAGCCGGCCATCGCCATCTTGGCAGCGCGTCACTCCCAGATAATCGAAAATGGGCGGGGAGGTGGGAGAAGCTGTTTGCTTAAACCACGCCCACTTAGTGCAAGGCAGCTGCAATCCACCTGTCACTCGAGTGGCCACGCCCTTAATTATGCAGAACTTTAAGGCTTAATATAATTGAAATGCATGAGTAAGTTGCAACAGTTGTCACGAAGTTATAGACCAAAACCACTTTTTGTACCAGGCTGTAAACACTTCTTTCTTGGGTATTTTAACATTGGGGTGTCTATGGGACTGACTCACTGACAGTATACAGTTTTAGTCACGTCCGTGTTAGTTTCACGAGAGAGAGCGGGAGGTCGCCGCATAGTTATATTACACGTGGAAGCATATGTTGTTTCAGTTTCTTCTTCACTTGTGTTTTTTGGTAATTTTGTACAGAAGATTTGTTCTAGCGCCCCCTACTGTATAATAATGACAACACGAGGAGCACATATTTACATAGACTTGTTCTAAGTACGTCAAGTATATTAAATCTCATTAAGTACATGAAAAGTAGACTAAACGTATACTTTCCTATTTTACGTTTAAGAGAAGTACACTAATAGCACACTTGAATAAACGTATTTGTCATAAGCGGCGTGATCTGGAGTTAAAATCACTCCATTTATGTATTTAAATGAATAAATACTCCATTAATGTGTATTTATGTGTATCATATTTCTGTGCAAATTCCACTCTTAGTGCAACATCTTCTATATCTTTATTCCGTTAGTGAGTACAGCATTATATTCCAGTGAAATATCTTCACTTTTTGTGCCATGCTTTTATATTCTCATTTCAAATAGTTTTATTCAGAGCCAGAAGTCTACCTCATATTAGTGTAATAATCAGTTTGACAAGCTGCGACTGATTATTATTAAATTATATATACAAGCAACTCTGTTTATGCTAATTTCCTCATTCCTTTGTCCTGGCTTAATTTTTTTTTAAATTGTAAATCACTTTTTATTATGCATATTTATTTTTAGTTTTGTGTCTATTATGTACCGTGCACCTTATGCAGAGGCTTTGCAATTTCGTTGTATCTTGTGTACAATGACAATTTAAAAAAAAAATGAAATGAAAAGCACTCACTCCTCAGTCAGAGTCTTCTCCAGCGTCCGAAACTTCTCCTGTCGTCTCTTGTCCATCCTTTTCTTCAAGTCTTTGTTTTCTCTGAACAAAAGGAAAATCATGAGGGAGGGTGGTGTCTAAACAACATCAGACCACAACGGCTTTGATCAAATGGACTAAAATACATTTTTCAAAAGAAAGTCACGATGATTTGTGGTTGAACGGGCAGTTTAATATCCCTTACTTCTCACACAGATCCTTCAGTTTCTTCAGCTGGTTATTCTGACACTCTTCTGCCACAGCCGTCAACTTCTCAACAAGCTACACCGCAAAAGAACACCAACATGTGTGTGAGCTAATGCACAGTACACGCTAACGAGACAGGACATGGAATCTGATTGGCTGACTGCTCAGAATCCAATCAGCAGCTGAGGGACAGAACCAAGCCCTGCCCACTTTGTGTTGCGTGTGCGACTGACTCGTCCTCGTGTTCCACATCAGCACAACATTGTTTGTTTCTGTCAATTATGGGGACTTTCCATAGACTTCTATCATTTTTAAACTGACCAAATTATATTTTCTATCGCCTACTCCTTACAGAAAACCTGTCTGCATTATTACACTTTCAGATTAACATCATTCACTACTTTTAATATTTTTTTTTCCCTCGTGGAGACCGCAGCCCGCTCTCCACAATGTCAACAAATTCAGGTTTTACTATTATTGTGGAGACATTTGGTCACACATACACATGCACACACACACACACACACACACACACACACACACACACACACACACACACACACACACACACACACACACACACACTCACACACACACACACACACACACACACACACACAGACACAGGTACACACTCACTCACTCACTCACTCACACACACACACACACACACACACACATACACACACACACACACAGAGCCACACCATGTATCAAAATAAAATACTATATTATTGTATTTAAAATACTTTTACAAAAGAGTATGACATTTCTTGGCCACCAGTTGCCTGTTTGATCAAACCCTTCAACATTACAAGCAATAAATCTGACATATGCTTGAATATGCTATGCTACATGCTGACATATGCTATGGTTGAACAAATCATTTTCGCTTGGATGGAACAACAGCTACTCGAATTATGTCTCTATTTGTTTCTCTGTTTCTGGATTAACATCCCATAATTACACAAGCTTCAGTCTGGATCGAACCCTTAAATGATCCGAGATGACCAAACACCTGAGAAGAGACGATCCGAACCCTCAGACAATATACTGAATTAACCACATTTGCCATAAGTTAAATATATTACGTTTCTGCAATATATAAATCTATTGTAGAAACTTAATTTCCTGTAAAGCTGCTTTGCAACGATTGTATCATGAACAGCGCTATACAAATAATCTTGAATTGAATATGCAACCAATATTCATATTTCTGTGATTTCTCAGATGAAGCTTAGTTTTTAAGCAACCAACAGTTTAATGTTTAACAGTTTGCGAATGACTCATAATTGTATCTTAATTTAGTTTCTTGGTGTTTTGTAACAAAGTGCCTACTTTGAATCTGAAATGTAATTCACTTAATATTAACTTTGTTTGTTGAATGTTTGTATAAAATCTATAACATGTTCGCTAAATATTGCTTAAATTATCAAAACTGAATTTGCACATAACTGATGAATTTATTGATTGCATTGAAGCATTGAGTTTTACATTCATTCGCAGTGATGATGTTATCACATAAATCAGTAATTAGTGATATCCCCGCAGCTGTGGTCCTCTCAGTCCTTCAAGACCAGTCTCTAGCACTACAATAGCTAATTTGTACACGTATAAATGTTGTGACTTTGTCAGTACATGGTAATGAGGTTCTGATGGTGGTTATGAGGACCTCACATCACCTGTTTGAGGTGCTCGCTGAGATTTCGTGTAGAGCTTCAGTTCACTCAGTTTCTCACATCTCTCCTGCTCCAGCGCCAGCAGATCCTGATCCTGATCCGACACGCTCCTGCGGGAACACCACCCATCAGACGCCGGGGAGCCAGCAGAGCAGAGACGCACAGAGAAACTCACCTCTTCTGCAGTGCAGACCTGTGCCGGAGGAACTCGCCGTGCTGCTGCTTCTGTTTGGACGCGTGCTCGTTAATCAGCTCGTTTGTTTTCTTGTTGTGTTTCCTCGTGAGTTCCTTTAGTTCTTTGTACTGCCTCTTCTGCTCCCGCAGATAGCCCTTCATCTGTTTCAGTTCATCTACAGTCTGAGCTTCCACCTCTGTCACACACACACACACACACACACACACACACACACACACACACACACACACACACACACACACACACAGAGAAAGAGAGAGAGAGAGAGACACACACACACACACACACACACACAGACAGAGAAAGAGAGAGAGATACACAAACACACACACACACACACACACAACAAGCAGAGATACACACACACACACACACACACACACACACACACACACACACTTTAAATAAAGCCTTTTAGTAAAATATCTTTAATAAAGTTAAAGTTATTCAACCTGTTATTTTACTTACTAAATTATGTATTGTGATAAAACCATATACCGTGACAAAAGTTTTAATGACTATTGTGAAAATCTGATACGTCACATACCTACTGTACATACAGTTTAATAGGACTATAGATAATTACATAATTAGCCTATTAAAAAGAGCCTTGTGTAGTTTCTGATAAATTAATTATATCCACCAATTAAACTACAACACATAATAATAAAAAATTGCATTGCGCCCCTAAATTTTTCAACTTAGGAGCACCCCCCCCCAAGGCTGTAATATCTATAAAACATTTGAGAAGTTCTAAGTACGAGTTCTCAGAACTAAGGGAAATGTAATGATATGAAATATTATATTTCCTCATGATAGGGGAGCATAAACAAACAGAATAACATAGGACCCAAAAGCGATCCTTGAGGTACGCCACATGTGAGTGGTGCGAAAAAAGAGGATGAGTCTCCAAATCATCATCTATCTATCAGAGACATATGTAACTGATCTGAATTATGACTCTATTGTCTTCTGCAGAGCTGCTTTACAGCTGAAACGGAATTTGCTTCATAACTGATGAATTTCGCAACTGTTACGTTTCTGTTTATTACCGTGAGGCTGCTTTGAAACAATCTGATTTGCATAAATAGCTATAGGAATAAATGTGCCTTGGCTTAAATCAGTACATGAAGAGATTCTCTGATGTACTTGAGATGCTCACATCATCGTTTATGACGCATGTGAGATCAGATCATCAGAGACGGATGTGAACCTCAGACACGTACCTGTTAAAACACTCTGGACCACATCCTCAGACTTCACAGCAGGTTTGACCGACCCTGAAACAATTAACAATATTAATTACAAGTTCTTTATTGTAAATGTGTTTCCTTTCATGCTTCCAACACTCTCTCTCACTCACACACACACACTCACTCACTCACTCACACACACACACACACTCACTCACACACACACACACACACACACACACACACACACACACACACACACACACACACACACACTCACACTCACACTCACACACACACACACACACACACACACACAGACACAGACACACACACACAGATGATGCCGTCCTGATTCTACATGTGAACGCAGTATTAAAGCGCAGCCGCTGAAAGCGCCTCACGCACCTGACGATGAAGTCTGGTGACTGATCACGGATGATTTGGGCGAGATACTGTCATGGTTCAGCCCGTTCTCTGCGGCAGGTTTTGGGTCAGTCTTGACCTCTGACACAGGATCTCCGCAGCCATTGACCTGCTCCAAACACAAGCATATAAAGATCTACAGATGAATACATGCAACCGGGACTGTTACTAAGAACAGCTCACAGAAAACCAAGATCAAGTCTCTAAATCAAGCTTTAATCACACGTATAAAACTATAACATGATGACCAAATATACCTGCATGTCTGGCCAGAGCGTGTAAACATACCGCTGGTAGCCCACCCTCAGCATGACTAAACTAAGACTAGTCAACTGGTCAAAACTAGTTTGCGGCTGTCATCTCTCAAGCGTTTGACTCGCTGCAGGTTCAAACGCTGCACAAACGGTTGCTAGCGGATCATGCTGATTCAGCTCGACTGCTTGAGTGAGCGAGAGATGCTCTCAGATATAAAATCAGGAGGTAAACATTATATTTCTCATTTCAATCCGCTCTCAACTGATATTTGTATCGAAGAACCTGCATTCTCACAGTCCTGGGAAATCTGGACATGTTGAATCTTAAATTATTTTTGATTTCTAGGGCTGGAACGTTAATTGAGAACATTTTCTAGTTATGTCACATGTTTTATCTTGTTTAGATAAATCTTATCCAAGCATTTACTGTGAACCTTAAAGAACATTGAACTGTTGAATCTTGTTGAATGCAATTTTTTCATTTCGGTTATTTATTGTTTTTTTAATTGTTTCAACATATTGCCAGTCCTACTTTCTGTGCAGTAAAAAAGCTTTTCCATTACAGCTTTAATACCAGAAATGTCTGGGTTTCTATGAAGAGCCTTCACATGTTTAGAGGCACTAAACGAATTAAGAGATGCTCTGAGCATGTGCAGACTCAGAGAACACACCAGTCGCATAGAGACACAGACACGCCTGACGACAACAACACCCCAGAACTGAACAACACGTAACACTCTTTCCCTCTCTCTCTCTCTCTCTCTCACACACACACACGCCACACACACACACACACACACACACACACACACACACACACACACACACACACACACACACACACACACACACACACACACACACACACACACACACACACACACACACACACACACACACACACACCTCTCTCTCACACACACACACACACACACACACACTCTCTCACTCACACACACACACACACACACACACACACACACACACACACACACACACACACACACACACACACACACACACACACACACACACACACACACACACACACACACACACACACACACACACACACACAGACACACACACACACACAGACACACACACACAGGACTAGTCAATGTATGTCTTGAGTTAACAGCTGCTGTTAGTGATGTACTGCAAATCATAAACACAAGAGGATCATTCATATTTGAAAGCAATTTTTTATTAAATATAAACTATAAACTAAGGTGAAAACACGCTATTGCAGGATGTGACGTCAAACAGCTGTTCAGCAACAAAACTATTTCTATGCAATGTTTGTCAACAGTTTATGTTGTTTCAGGCCTACGCTGCCCAACATCACACACAGAGCCAGTCGAGCTGCTCAAACAAACCGATCGATGTTGTGAAAGCTTGTTCAGGGTCCGAGTTAGAGCTGGACTCACTCACCTCTTCTCCATCGGTCTCCTGAGCTCCCTCCTCTTGTGTCAGAGCTGCCAGCTGATTGGCTCTCTGCTCCATCAGACTGACGTACAGGATAGGATTGGACAGGGCCTCGATCACATCTGACACCAAACACAGCAGCATCAAAACACCAGAACACATGCTGTCTGCATGATGAGTCTTTAAAGGGACAGTTCACCTAAAAATGTAAATGTGATGTTTATCTGCAAGGTATCCGAGATGCAGGTGACTTTATTTCTTCAGTAGAACACAAACGAAGATGTTTAACTCAGTCTGTCAGTCATATAATGGAAGTGAATGGGCTCCACGTTTTCGAGAGAGAAAAAAACATACACAGACATAACCAAATTAAACCTGCAGCTTGTGACGATACATCGAGGTCTAAAGACACAAAACGATTGGTCTGTGAAAGAAACTGAACATATAGATATGTATAGATACCCCGTTCAATCGTACGTATAGCAGCCCATAGAAACAGTGGCTAATGAGGCATCTATGTATATATATCACTTTCACGTTTTTCAAAATCTTCATCTTTATCTTTATCTTTCTCTCCTTCCCTTGCTAGCATGTACTTATTTGAACAATGCCTGAGACTTGGTGTTATTGGCACTTCCTCTGTATGTTTGCCTCTTCAAGATTAATCGCTTTATGTACTCCCAATTGTAAGTCGCTTTGGATAAAAGCGCCTGCTAAATGAAGTTTAGAAACGTAGTTTATAAACTAGGTTCGGGAGGAGCACGTCAGATACTCAGCCTAATTAACACAGGTGGTACACAATCTAGGTAATCAGCCCTTGGACATAAATACAGCTGTCTTACCTCCATCTAGTTGACGGTTAAGCAGCATCCCTCCACCACCCCTTCTCCACCAATATCACTAGAATTCTAATCACACGGGTTCACTGTTCGGGCCATTCCCAGCTAGGAGCCCTCCCCCAGGACAGCACGCCTACAACGTATTACCATACACGCCAAATACGCATTACGTTATCGTGCTAGTAGATGTAAGTGTGAAATCGTAATATGACTAAATGTAAATGTAAATATATCTATGTGCCAGAGCAGGTTGGCGCGTCACACGCCTGATGTTGATTGCAGCGGATCTGAGGTGAGAATGATATAAATACTGTTCAGTTTCTCGCACAGACCGATCGTTTCGTGTCTTTAGACCTCGATGTATCGTCACGAGCCGCAGGGCTTAATTTGGTTTTGTCTGTGTATGTTTTTTTGACTCTCAAAGCCGTGGAGCCCATTCACTTCCATTATATGACCGACAGACTCAGTTAAACATCTTCGTTTATGTTCTACTGAAGACACAAAGTCAGCTGCATCTCGGGTACCCTGCAGATAAACATCACATTTACATTTTGGGTTGAACTATCCCTTTAAGTACAAGTGTGGAAGTATACAGAAGCAGCACATGAAGCTTACAGCCCTCTTGTACCTGCAAAGGTGTCTGGGACGTAGTCCTTGACCTCAGTGTAGACGAAGATGGACGGAAGCGTCAGCGCCTGGTTCTTCTCGCTCCTCAGACTGATGTAATGATATCCTGCAGCAGAGAGACGCGTGCATTAATGACCACGATCTGTCCTCGAGCACAACCAGAGAAATCAAGCGGATACTTGCCGGGTCGGATGGCACATACTGGGATGATGCGATGGCCAATGAACTTCCCGCTGTCTTCGTACACGGCTATCCTTAACGACGCCAGCGTGGGAAGAACCACCTGAAACATACGGCTCATCAGAATCAAAGTGTTCGATGGAGAAGCTACAGCGCTCGTCACTGCAGACGTACTCGTTTGAAGACCACCGGATCTTCATCCCACACCGGATTGACGGCATTGCTTTGAGACGTCTTGGTCTTAAATGCTTTCCGTTTGGTGTCCACCGGCAGGCCGAACATTTCCACCTCCACGTAAACACTGACTCTCTTATCGGAGAGGAACTGACCGGATATGACCTGAGAAAGACAGAACTCGTATTCGACACTGCTCTCAGATCAGCTGGATTAGACCGAATCTGTGAAACGAACTGTGCACCATTTTGCCCACACTGCAAAAAATGATTTTCTTACTTAGTATTTTTGTCTAGTTTTCTAGAATAAACATCTTGAATCAAGATTAATTTACTGTACATGTAAAATGACTTTGGTAACACGTTACAATAAGGTGTCATTTGTTAACGTTAGTTAATGTATTAACTAACATGATCGAACAATACATTTATTACACCCTTTATTAATGCTAGTTAAAAATACAGTTGTTCATTGATAGTTCACAGTACATTAACTAATGTTAACAAACACAACTTGTGATTTTAATAAATGCATTAATAAATGCTGAAATTCACATTAACTAAGATTAATAAACAGTGTAGACGTATTGTTCATTCTTAGTTCGTGTTAACTAATTAACTTTATTGTAAAGTGTTACTAATGACTTAAAATATTAAGTCTTGTTTTCAAAATAAAATTATACATTTTGCTTAAAACAAGCAAATCTGCAAATGCGGCAAGAAAAATAATCTTGTTTAGCCGTTGAATCACGATTATTTTTATTACTCCATTTGCAGATATTTGTGTTTTTTAAACAAAATTGTCATCTAAAAAAAAAAAAAAAGATTTAATATCTTAAATAATTTTACTTGTCAAGTAAATGCATATTGATTCAGGAATGTTAAGATATTGATATTAGAAAACAAGACAAAAATACTTTTTTTGTGACAGCAGCAACTGCCCTTTATTAATGTGAGCTTCATATTCATACAGATTTCACACATATGCAAAACAGCTCCTTTTCTTTAAAGTGATACTAGAGATGTATATTGTTTAATAACATAATTAAACCTGTCAGATTTCATTTTCTCTAGCGATGGCCCAAAACACAATGGGATTAAACGTCTACACATGATATCATGATTTAGTTCAGACACGAGCAGAAGACTCACCTTCACAGACAGCGTGTGCGCTACGATCCCGTCTACTGTATTCTGAGTGAACGGGTCGAACTGTTTGTCCGTCCGGCGCATGAACTCTGGCTTCAGTCTGTAGCCGCATTTCCCGTTGTACTCAAATATGCCCAGATTCAGCTGCATGGGCAGATCTGCCAATCACACAAGACCCAGGTCAAGCACATTAGTGCTAATACATGACCAAACCAGTCAATAATCAGGAGACGCACAGAGAAAACGGCATTTCTATGAGCTAAACCCATCTGAAAGATCTTTATATTACATGTAATAACTCATGGTTTGATGTGGATTTGCCTTATCCTTGCTCATCCAACAGACTTCACAAAGTAACATGAAAGCTCAGAGATTAAACTTCAGCTTTAAGTCTTTGGACGAGCCGTTGCTTCTGCTTCACTGTCTGGTCTGTGATAATGGAGAACGATGATAAGAACAGATTATGCTCGTTAGGGATGTTTTGAAGCATGGCAGCTGGTTTAAGTTGGTCAAGTGCTGGTCCTAAACAACTAGCTCCTGCTCAGGACTAGTGATCGACCGATATTGATTTTTTATAACCGATACCGATACCGATTATTTGTACATTTATGTACCCGATAACCGATATGCAGAACCGATATTTATTTACTGTTATAAAGTAAATAAATAACAGATTGAAGTAAGTCCATTCTTCGCTTTGGTTTTCTTCCTTTCAGTCATCTTAACAACAACAAACAACTGTCAAATTTAATCTTAAAATTACAACAACAAAAACATTTTATTTATAAAAAGCATCATCAGCAACACTGATATTAACAATAAGCAAAAGAATGTCTAATGTTTTCAAATGGAGAAAATAAAGGACAGAAGTCATATAAATTCATTTTAAACTACAGTTTTAGGTTTATAATCTGTTTAATAGACTAAAGAGTGAAGAATAATTCACTGAATAATATTCTCTGGAATATTGAAATAAGCTATAACAAACAAAACATCATATTATACTCAAACTGCGATCGCTAGAGATAATAAATAATTAATTTCGATAGAGATGTTTATTGGTGAAATAATGGTTCTATAGTAAATGTTAATATAATTCAGTGTGTTTCAAACAAGTGAATCTTGTATAAAGTTACATGGGGTGGTCATGCTGGAGCTTTTCCTGAGTGAACAGTGCCCACTGCTCCAGGTGTGTGTGTGTGTGTGTGTGTGTGTGTGTGTGTGTGTTTGTGTGTGTGTGTGTGTGTGTGTGTGTGCGTGTGCTTGGATGGCTCAAATACAGAGAACACATTTCACTGCTGGTTATACTCTGTATAATTGTGTATGTGACTAATAAAAAATATATATATATATATATTTCAAAACCGATATCCGATTATGGTAAAATGCTTAAATATCGGGGAAAATATCGGTAAACCGATATATCAGTCGATCTCTACTCAGGACCAGCTCATAACCAGTGATGGTTGAGGAGAGACCCCCCCACATGATTGTAAAGTGCTTTGGGTGTACAGCAATGCACAATAAAGCGCTATATAAATGTATCATTCATTCATAACCAGCTCAAACCAGCAGCCATGCGTCAAACGTCCCTAACCAGCTTATACTTTTTATTCAGCAGGGCTCACTGCATGCGCTGCTGCTGCTGATGATGATGATGATGAAGGTACCTATGGTCTGGAAGTTCAGAGCGACCAGCTGACATCCGGCGTTCCAGAAGACCTGAGGCATGTAGTTCGAGGAGTCGACTCGAGTGCCTTTGGGATAAATTCTGCTCAGCTGCAGTTTATTATACCTGTGTGAAAGAGTTAAGTATCTCTAACAAAAGTGCTTCACGATTTTATACCTTTTGTGTTCGTTTGATTTGAAAGAATCCTCCACCTGCAAAAGTGCAATAAAGACTAAAAGATACTCGACGAACTCCACCGGCGATTCTTTGAGTAGCTCCAGCGCTTTAGTCTCCACAAACGACGACATTTCATAACTTCGATCAATTTCTGTGGCAAACGTACAAGAAGAGTTACTGATCTGCGTCAAACACATCTTGAGAACAGACTGACTTACTTTTGCACGCCTCGAAGGAGTTGAATTTAACAGGCTGAATGTAGTTGACTAAGTTGGACATCTCCTCTGTGGCAAAGGCTTCATTTACCGTCCCCTACAGACAGCAGAGACATGTGTCACATACGCACACACACACACACACACACACACACACACACACACACACACACACACACACACACACACAAAACACACACACACACACACACACACACACACACACACACACACACACACACACACACACACACACACACACACACACACACACACACACACACACACACACACACACACACACACACACACACACACACACACACACACTCTCTCTCTCACACACACACACACACACACACACACACACACACACACACACACACACACACACACTCTCTCTCTCTCTCTCACACACACACACACTCTCACACACACACACACACACACACACTCTCTCTCTCACACACACACACACACACACACACACACACACACACACACACACACACACACACACACAAGCAACATGTTAACCTCACTCACCTCATCCATGGACTTCTTACTTTCATCGTTATCTTCATCCGCATCACTCTCTGCGTCCGCTTCTCCTGATGAACACGCCACACGTCACTAAACAGTCTGAGGATCGCGGCTCATTTCACCCGCTTCACGTTCAACCACAAACCTTTGTCATCCGCCACACACGCGTTATTACACAGCGACCCACTCGTTTTATCAATGGACCTCATTCCCTGCAATCTTCTCTCGCCTCTCTCGTTCCCGTCCGCATGAGCGCTGTCTGGCGTCTCCTGGTGTGTGGACCCTGTCACAGAACATGTGTGTGCTTTATTCTTCCTCACCGTGTAACACAAGACCACAGAGACCGGGAGAAACACCAGCAAGCGCTGTAATTAACCACTGAGGACTATACAACCCAGAACCAGTGCTGTGCAGAACTTCATAGCAATGAAACACGACAGATCTTTTTGTGATATAGATATGAGTGAAAGATTATTATAGAGAAAAAAAATCTACTTTGTCTCAAACTCAAAAATTTAAAGAGCTCTACTGACAAACAAGACAAAAGAACCTCCTCAGCGGGAAAGACAAGACAAACAAAACTGCACTTGTGTGAGGAGCCAGTGTTTGCACTGAAGCTGGCCGGTCAGCAGGGGGCAGCGAGAGACCACTGACCAGCGCTAGAAACTTGACTTCAGTTTACAAACACATCAGCCGATGGGAAACCTACACTTACTAAGTGTGTGTGTGTGTGTGTGTGTGTGTAAGAGAGAGTGTGTGTGTGTGTGTGTGTGTGTGTGTGTGTGTGTGTGTGTGTGTGTGTGAGGTGTGTGTGTGTGAGCGTGTGTGTGTGTGTGTGTGTGTGTGTGTGTGAGAGAGTGAGAGACTGTGTGTGTGTGTGTGTGCGCGTGTGTGTGTGAGAGTGTGTGTGTGTGCGCGTGTGTGTGTGTGTGTGTGTGTAAGAGAGAGTGTGTGTGTAAGTGAGAGTGTGTGTGTGTGTGTGTGTGTGTGTGTGTGTGTGTGTGTGTGTAAGTGAATGTGTGTGAGAGTGTGTGTGTGTGTGTGTGTGTGTGTGTGTGTGTGAGTGTGTGTGTGTGTGTGTGTGTGTGTGTGTGTGTGTGTGTGTGTGTGTGTGTGTGTGTGTGTGTGTGTGTAAGTGAGAGCGTGTGTGTATGTGTGTGTGACTCTGATGACTGCAGGAGGTCCGCACCTGCACTGGGAGACGAGGGCTCACACAGGCTGGACGTGTCACTGCAGGTGATGGACGTTTGCTCTGAGAGCTTCTTCTTGGTGCTGCCGTCGGCTTTGTGGGAATTCTTCTTGTTCTTGATGAGGATTTTGCCCATCAGATCCACGGGGCTGGGCAGAGGAACACCAGCCTCCAACTGCAAAACAAAGACCCCAAAACACTTCAACATGAGTCACTAATTGACATTCATGGACCCTGTGTCTCAAAACGATCATTATATAGGTTAGAAAAAAGAACAACTCTTCTGCGCTTTGAAAAAAGCACAAATATTGTTTTTTTTAAGCAACTCGTGAAGGATGTTGTGTTTACCAGCATTTATATTGCATGAACAAGGAAGAAAGCATGGGAAATTATTATTAATGATTTCAGAGAGAAAGCGTGTGTGTGTGTGTGTGTGTGTTTGTTTGTGTGTGTGTGTGTGCATGTTTATGTGGTTTATGAGGACACAAATTTGTATAATGATATGGGTATGACATAGGTATTACAAGGAGAAGGTGATTTATGAGGACATTTTCAGTGTCCCCATAATTTAAAACGCTTATAAATCATACAGAGTGAGTTTTTTTGAGGGAAAATAGAGATGCACCGTCTCCTGTGAGGGCTAAGTTTAGGTGTAGGGTAGGTGTAGGGCAATAGCACATACAGCTTGTACAGTATAAAACCATTACGCCTATGGAGAGTCCCTCAGAAACCATAAAACCAACATGTGTGTGTGTGTGTGTGTGTGTGTGTGTGTTTGAGTGAGTGTGTGTGTGTGCGCGTGCGTGTGTGCATGCGTGTGTGAGAGAGAGTGAGTGAGTGTGATCTGTTTTCACTCACAGGGTATTTCTCCAGTGGGTCTGTGAGCAATGCGTCTCCAAATATTGATCGGCAATACTCTGCCATCTTTGCCTGCTGTTTGGGACTAAAACAGGGTAAGAACTTGAGAGACATTGAGGAATAAAGCAACTCTTCAACAGATGTAGGACTCCAGTGCTGTCAATTCTATCATTCTAAGTGAAAAAAAAACACTTAAATGATTTACAGTATACAGTATAAATGAAGTCTACACATCAAGTGCTTCAAGATGAATTAATATGCTAAAGTTAAATTTATTGATAGATGTTTGGAACAAACCCTGAGCGAAATGTTTTAGAGGAACATCATCACACACACACGCACACACACACACACATGCAGACACACAACACTGTCTCTCTCTCTCACACACACACACACACACACACACACACTCTCTCTCTCACACACGTATGCACGCACACATAGAGTAAATGTTAAGTGTAACAACATCCTGTGAGTAAAGCTCAAAGTACTCGTATCGTATATGTTGCTCCAAGAAACAAATGTGACACTTACGAGTCCACGTGGTTCTCGAAGGACAGGATGACAGGCAACGAAGACGTCTTGAAGGCACTCTCTGCGATGGCCTCGATCACCTCCTAAAAGCCCATCCATTAGTTTACATGCATGGAAATGACACCACAACCGAGGGATAGTCGTGGTTTTAAAGAATTAGTAAACATTAGGTGTGCAACGGATGTTTATTCCAAATCCCAAGTGTGCAACTAACAAAGGAGATAAATGCATTTACCTTGAAGGAGATCTCTGAGGTCATGGTGAAGCCGTGTGTAATGATGGGCTCCTCGTCGGCGGTCCGACCCTTCCAGCAGTCCAGCTCTATACAGCGACAGCCGGAGAGCAGAACCTGCCGGTACATCTCCACAGACGAGTTTCCCGCCAGCTGACCCGCTGCAGAAGACAACAGAGCACTGGACATCAGGTGGACGCTCCATCACTAACCTCTCGCTCGGATCATGCTTCATCTGATTTGATCAATAATATTTTCTTTGTCAAAAGTTGATCAGTCTATTTATTTAGCATGAACATTTTTATACCATTTCACCTACAATAATAATGCACCGCAGCTGAGAGAAAATGCAATGCAAAGCCTTTAATGAAAGTGGAGGACCGGTCGAGTGGTTTATGTTGCAGAAATCCCTGAGCGATTATGAACTTCCTGTCTGAATTAGATAATTGGTAGAACTTCATCTAAATGAATATAAAAATGCATTAGTGAGAGATCTTGAGTTTTACTGCAAAATTAAGTATATTGATTGGAAGTGCTGAAACTAAGTCTAAGTGAAGTACTGCCATTAGCTCAAATGATACGGACATTAATATCTAATTCTACAATCATGTAAGTGCAAGAAAAAAACAGCAGGGAGGTTTTTTTCACTCCATCTTCAATCGAACGGCTAATTCTACATGCATTAGCATCTGAAACCACATTGACACTAGATCGTCTGTTCAGACCACAAATTACCTGTGAGGTAGTGTTGTGCGAGGCGTCTGATTGGCTGACCTGTGAGGTAGTTTTGTGCGAGGCGTCTGATTGGCTGACCTGTGAGGTAGAGTTGTGAGGCGTCTGATTGGCTGACCTGTGAGGTAGTGTTGTGTGAAGCGTCTGATTGGCTGACCTGTGAGGTAGTGTTGTGCGAAGCGTCTGATTGGCTGACCTGTGAGGTAGTGTTGTGCGAGGCGTCTGATTGGCTGACCTGTGAGGTAGAGTTGTGAGACACGTCTGATTGGCTGACCTGTGAGGTAGTGTTGTGTGAAGCGTCTGATTGGCTGACCTGTGAGGTAGAGTTGTGAGAAGCGTCTGATTGGCTGACCTGTGAGGTAGTGTTGTGCGAGGCGTCTGATTGGCTAACCTGTGAGGTAGTGTTGTGCGAGGCGTCTGATTGGCTGACCTGTGAGGTAGTGTTGTGCGAGGCGTCTGATTGGCTGACCTGTGAGGTAGTGGTGTGCGAGGCATCTGATTGGCTGACCTGTGAGTTAGAGTTGTGAGACGCGTCTGATTGGCTGACCTGTGATGTAGTGTTGTGTGAAGCATCTGATTGGCTGACCTGTGAGGTAGTGTTGTGCGAGGCGTCTGATTGGCTGACCTGTGAAATAGTGTTGTGTGAAGCGTCTGATTGATTGACCTGTGAGGTAGTGGTGTGCGAGGCGTCTGATTGGCTGACCTGTGAGGTAGAGTTGTGAGACGCGTCTGATTGATTGACCTGTGAGGTAGTGGTGTGTGAAGCGTCTGATTGACTGACCTGTGAGGTAGTGGTGTGCGAGGCGTCTGATTGGCTGACCTGTGAGGTAGAGTTGTGAGACGCGTCTGATTGGCTGACCTGTGAGGTAGTGTTGTGCGAGGCGTCTGATTGGCTGACCTGTGAGGTAGTGGTGTGCGAGGCATCTGATTGGCTGACCTGTGAGGTAGTGGTGTGCGAGGCATCTGATTGGCTGACCTGTGAGTTAGAGTTGTGAGACGCGTCTGATTGGCTGACCTGTGATGTAGTGTTGTGTGAAGCATCTGATTGGCTGACCTGTGAGGTAGTGTTGTGCGAGGCGTCTGATTGGCTGACCTGTGAAATAGTGTTGTGTGAAGCGCCTGATTGGATTAACCTGTGAGGTAGTGTTGTGCGAGGCGTCTGATTGGCTGACCTGTGAGGTAGAGTTGTGAGACGCGTCTGATTGATTGACCTGTGAGGTAGTGGTGTGTGAAGCGTCTGATTGACTGACCTGTGAGGTAGTGGTGTGCGAGGCGTCTGATTGGCTGACCTGTGAGGTAGAGTTGTGAGACGCGTCTGATTGGCTGACCTGTGAGGTAGTGTTGTGCGAGGCGTCTGATTGGCTGACCTGTGAGGTAGTGTTGTGTGATGCGTCTGATTGGCTCACCTGTGAGGTAGGTGTTCTGCGAGGCCTCTGATTGGCTGACCTGTGAGTTAGTGTTGTGCGAGGCGTCTGATTGGCTGACCTGTGAGGTAGTTTTGTGCGAGGCGTCTGATTGGCTGACCTGTGAGGTAGTTTTGTGCGAGGCGTCTGATTGGCTGACCTGTGAGGTAGTGTTGTGCGAGGCGCCTGATTGGCTGACCTGTTAAATAGTGTTGTGCGAGGTGTCTGATTGGCTGACCTGTGAGGTAGGTGTTGTGCGAGGAGTTGATGAAGTAATGCGAGAGCGGCAGCGTCATGTCTTCACTCTGGTCCAGCTTCTCTGGAGGGATGATACTGTTCTCTTCTCCGCTCAGATATCTGGCAAAGCCCTCCACCGAGATCTGCCCTGTGCCACAAAACAACCATATCAACAATCCTGTGCTGGACAGGAGGCTTTAGACCAGTGAATGGTTTCCTTCTGCAAATACTCAGTCCTGCTTCTGGTGATCTACCTTCCCACGAATCCTAGTGCCAGCACCAGAACCAGCTACTGAAGGAACACTCGGATCAGTACAGGTACAGTAGATCTACAGGAACAGGAATGAACACCTCTAATCCAATCTAACTAATTTTAAGAATGAATGCAACCGCACCACATCATGCTGCGAGCGTTTCCTCATTAAGATGAAATCAACACATGAGCTCAGCAGAAGAGACAGCTCAGACTGCTGGAATGTCGGCCAGCCGCTTCCAGTACATTTTCTCGGGGCTCCGCGGCTATCTGGTGTAGCCGTCCCTCTGGCCACTTTACGCTAATTAATCCCGCCATGCCCTCTGTAGACTCCCACCGCCTAATTAACACAGTTCTTCCTCTGACATCTGAACGGGTTCCCTCTAATGAAGCAGCAAAGTGTGACTTTCATCTCAGCGGAGCGCTCACCTTTCCATCCTCGTGAGGGAACACCACGGAGGAAGACTTCATTAATGCAGCACGCTCATAAATGGAGACGAGGTTCACGAGGACTACAATCCTGCATCTTTTAAACCTACAGGTTCTTTGCAGTGAGTTCAGCAGCGAAGCCTTCTCTGATTCAGGGTACAGCTCTTAACATACACATCTACATTCTTCGCATGAAAACGTCTCTTCAAAAGGCTGTTGGTTTATTGATTTTCTTCTTACAGTTAAAATGGATCCTTGCCACTTTGATATGTAAATGAACCCTGTTATGATTGGTGTAGCTCACACTGAATAGGTGTGGGCAGGTCATATATTAATGAGCTCATTACCGTGGACAGACAGTGGACCACTTACACTCTGACTTTGCTGCAGTTGGAACAAACTACTGATTCGTCTGGCCGGAGGGGAACTGCCCCCGACTGAGCCTGGTTTCTCCCAAGGTTTTTTCTCCATTCTGTCACCGATGGAGTTTTCGTTTCTTGCCGCTGTCGCCTCTGGCTTGCTTAGTTGGGGACACTAACATTTCCAGCACAATCATCGACTTGATTGCACAGATATTATTTAAACTGAACTAAGCTGGACAATGCCATTACTAAATTCAATAATGAAATGCATTCAGCTGATAATTGAGTGTTAAATCCTGTCATTTTACATTATTGACACAATTTGCCTATTTTGATACTGTGCAGTGCTTTGTTACAATTTGTATTGTTAAAAGCGCTATATAAATAAAGGTGACTTGACTTGACTCATGGCTTTGATGCTGTTCCTTCCATTTAAACAATAAATATTCAGGACGTTTTGGGTTATGACCATCAAAAAAAGTCAAACTCTTAGCAAGTATTAATTTCAACATCATATGAGCATTATAAATCATCACAGCTTTAATTCTCACCAATCAAAGAGCAGATAGTGGACGGAGTCTATTTGACTGACAGATGAATCACCAACCTCTTTGTGAAAACATGGTGTCAGGCTCATATTTCTCCACCAATCCCTGCACTTGCTCAGCTTTGAGGGGCGGGTACAAGATCTCGTTCAGACGAGGGTCTCTCTGTCTGTTGTTCAGGAAATCTGTCAGCTGCTCTACGGTGAGGTACGGCCGGATCTTAGCGCCGCTGCACATCGGTACACACACACACACACACACACACACACACACACACACACACACACACACACACACACACACACACACACACACACACAGACACACGCACGCACGCACGCACGCACGCACACACACACAGACACACACACAGACACAGACGCACACATACACATGCACGCACAGACACAGACACACACACACACACACACACACACACACACACACACACACACACACGCACACGCACACACGCACACACACACACACACACACAGACACACACACACACACACACACACACACACACACACACAGAGAGACACACACACACACACACACACACACACACACACACACACACAGAGAGAGACACACGAAGACACACACACACACACACACACACACACACACACACAGACAGACACAGACACAGACATAGACACAGACACACACACAGACACAGAGATATAGACACAGGGAGACAAACACACACACACATACAGTCAGTCACTCACACACACACACACACACACACACACACAGACAACACACACACAAAGAGAGAGACACACACACACACACACACACACACACAGACAACACACACACACAAAGAGAGAGAGACACACACACACACACACACAAATAACTTTATACATGATGGAGACCTGCAGCTGTAAGAGTCTGTGGATCTAAATGGACTTTTATATATCGTGTGAATTACTAAACACACTCACTCAGGTCTTATTGTGAGCGAATAATTATTACAAGAAAAATGTAAAAAGTCTTCATAACTTAAACTACCTCTGAAACACACACAAGTGACGAGTGAACTAGATCAATCCATAGAGTTTGAGGTTCGATTTGTTTTCCATCTGAATGCAGAAGAAACTTACATTTCTGAGAAGATGGTATCGATGTCGTTTCGTGGACAGATGTTGTTCAGGAGCTGTCGGTATACGTTAGGTGTAAATGTATCCTGAGGAATGCAGTCATTCTGTAGGAAAAGACAAATAGCTGTCAAATCAGGTATATTCACAGAGGTTGGAGCAGGATTTGACCAGTGTTTTCACTGCAGGAACACAAACCCAACCATCAAGACATCGTCTGCTGCCGGTCTGTTAGGACTAGTGTTGGGTAACGAGAACCGGTTACAAATTTCAAGAACCGGGTAACTTACTCGATAAGACATGTGCATTTCGAATGCGCTTAACGATTCCTGCGTTCGCGTTTTAATGTGATTTTAAACGATTTAGGCGCAGAAAGGGAAATACTTGAGCACCGTTTGCGTGCAGTACCTAATCGTGCTTCTCTTTCACATTTACCAATCAATATGCACAAAAATACATCATCATAAACACAGACGTTTTTGTCTTAAGCCAACGTGAATAGATACGTACATGTAAAACCTATTATTAGATCAGCACGCGTTCGGTGTTAAAGAGACAGCAACCCAATAAACATGCTTTATTAATGTTAATCAACGAACAAAAGAAAATCATTCGCTGATCTCGACTGAATATCGTTTGTAACTTTAATGACAATTAATTAATGTATATAATGCTATAATACTATAATGTATATAGTGCTATCAACGATTAATCGCGATTAATCTTATCCAAAATAATGTTTTTGTTTACATAATATATATGTGTGTGTGCTGTGTTTATGTATTATGTATATTAATATATACATAAACACAGTACACATACATATATTATGTAAACAAAAACATTATTTTGGATGCGATTAATCGTCTGACAGCACTAATATAATATTTATGAAAAGAAAACTAGTGTTTTTATTTATGAAAAAAAAACTAGATTTTAATTTCTGTCCCTGACACTTGTTCATTTGTATTTATTTATGCCATTGCTAATTGATTTGTTTATTCCTATCTTTCCTTGTCTTTAACAATTTAATGTAAATTTAATGTGATTAATCGCATTCAAAATAAAGTTTTTGTTTACATAATATATATGTGTTTGTGTGTGTGTGTGCTGTGTATCATTATTATGTATATATAAATACAAACACATTCAATATATATTTCTAAAATATTTACATGTAGGGATGCACCGAAAGTAAAATTCTTGGCCGAATACCGAACATGGTTTTTCGCATTTTGTTCTCCCCCATGTTAGGCCTATTTTGCCATTTTCTTCACTATTGCATACATTAAATAGCCAAAATCAGCTTTTTGCTGTTTTGTCCTGCTTTACAAAAAGAAAAAAATACAATTACTTAACACTGAACATTTTTATACATCCTATCAGACATTATACCAACAAAGCACACTTTAACTTAAAATTAATAAGTTAGTAAAATAATATTTTTAAGACCCCTTCCTGAATCAGTGTATTTTTACTGAGCAGAAGAGACTTCTTTTAAAACATTAGAAAATATTACAGATCACAATTTCAACACTATTGGCTGTTGTAGGGTGATTATTATTATAATTATTATTGTCTTACTTTTTAATTTAATTTTACAGAACAACAGTAAAATTACAATACTAACATTTATGAATGTTGATGGAGCTTTTATTTTGGTGGAAACACCTCAGTGCTTCTTTTTGTTGACAACAGCGTGCAGATATTTCTCAGATTATCTCATTATGAATTTGGGAAGATGTTTGTCACATTGTAACACGCCTTTAAAAACAATAATAAAAATGAGCAGCTGATGAGTAACAGTGTTTCAGCTCAGCGCTGATTGAATACATGCAACTCGTGCGTGTTTTAGAAAACATAACTTGCTGTAGTTTATTTACTAATCATTTGAGGCGATTCCAATCATCACAGTAATGAGCAACACCCAACCCCCCGTCCTCTTCGTGCTTGTAATGATGCTTGCGTCTCTCTCTCTCGGACAGTGTTAAATGCTTCCACACTGCAGACGTGTTTGCTGCATTAGTGCGTGCCTCTGTTTGATCACGTCACATCATTGTTCGGTACAAATTACTCGGTCTTTACGCTTATTCGGCCGAACACGAATTTTTTTTTTTCCTATTTTCAGCCTAACAATTTCGGTGCATCCCTATTTACATGTATTTATATAATTAATGTTATATATAAATACATTTTATACACAAATATACAATTTTTATGAAATATACACATGCATTATATATACATAATAAATATACACAGCACTATTTATGTGAACAAAGACTTTTAGTTTGAATGCGATTAATCGCGATATTCCTAAGTGTAAAAAGCCTGCAACAGAACACTTTGTGTTCTTTGTGTATGTTTGACATCTAAATGTTTCACGTAAACATCTTATTTTTTATCTTATTGTAAGATAAGAATCATTCTCGATAAGCAGAGTCGTAATCGGATACTCAGCGATAGTTAGGACATCATCTCTAATTAAGACGCATCCACATCACACCTGATTAAAGCAGTGTTCGAGTAAACAGTCCTAGTAGACTTTCACAGCGCGAACACAACGATGCACTGTTGTGTGGGACTGTCTCAGATCAAATACTCAACAGAAAAGCATCTTTCTATCCAGCGAAGCATTCAGACAGCGAGTGATAACTGCTATTTCTGCCAGAACCTGAAGCTTTTTACTAACATTAAAGAAGTCAAATCTATTAACACAAATAAACCCTGGAGCTTTTAGCTCTTAGTATAATTATTATCATGATGTGTGCTGATCGTTCATTACGTGTGAGCGCTGCTGTTCCAAAAAGGGTTGAGTTTGAACAGAATGAAGTATTTTCTTACTCGTCCCGTCGGCAGGCCGCAGACCTCCAGAGCGTTTTCCACCCGCCGTCTGTCGGCCGAGAACAGACGGAAGATACTGGAAGACAGAACACACAGACATGTTGAGGAGCGCCTGGTGAATCGCTTTAACATGTGCTGTGTTTGTACCCACTTTTTTACAGGAATCCCACCCTCGGCTGTATGCTGTAGAGACAGTCTGATATGCACACACACACACACGCACAGACGCACACACACACACGCACACATACGTGCACGAACGCACACACACATACGCGCACGCATGCACGCACTCACACACACGCACATTATGATTGTATCGTAAAAAGCGCTATACAAATAATCTTGAATTGAATTGAATAGTTAGTTACCCCGTAAGGCTGGTGAGCCTGTGCATTTTTGTGTGTGTGTGTGTGTGTGTGTGTGTGTGTGTGTGTGTGTGTGCATGTTTGTGTGTGTGTGTGTGTGTGTGAGAGTGTGTGTGTGTGTGAGAGTGTGTGTGTGTGTGTGTGTGAGTGTGTGTGTGTGTGTGTGTGTGTGTGTGTGTGTGTGTGGTGTGCCTGTGTGTGCGTGTGTCTGTGTGTTGTGTGTGTGTGTGTGTGTGTGTGTGTGTGAGTGTGTGTGTGTGTGTGTGTGAGAGTGTGCATGTGTGTGTGTAAACTGTGTGTGTGTGCGTGTGTGTGTGTGTGTGATAGAGTGTGTGTGTGTGTGTGTGGGAGAGTGTGTCTATGTGTGTGTGTGTGTGAGTGTGTGTGTGTGTGTGTGTGTGTGTGTGTGTGTGTGCGTGCTGTGTCGTGTGTTTGTGTGTGTGTGTGTGTGTGTGTGTGTGTGTGTGTGTGTGTGTGTGTGTGTGTGTGTGTGTGAGAGAGAGAGTGTGTGTGTGTGAGAGAGAGTGTGTATGTGTGTGTGTCTGTGTTTGTGTGTAAGTGTGTGTGTGCAGATATGAACATTTCCCACACTGCTCCTCTCCCATCCCAGAATGCTTTGCCTTGATAATGAAACATGTAAGAAGCACAAGACTAAAAATAGTCCATGTGCAACATACTATTGTTAAATATTCAGCTGTAATTGGCCTTTTTGCAAATAATTAATGCAGTCGGACTCTTTCCCGGCCAAAGTCACAGCCGTGCTGATTTACGATCCGGTGTGGGAGAGCGGCATCATGGGATTGAGTCCCGGACCCTCACCATGTGACCAGCTACACATCAGCAGGGTTAATACTCAACCAATCCCAGAGTCTCAGATATGGACGGAGAAGCACACATATTAAAGGACACTACGTGAAGGATTCAGAAGAAAGCCTGATTCTCAGGTCATGGCTAACACATGCTGCCTCAATACAATGTTAAAGGCCTCACATTCATCAGGTCTGGTGTATTTTAGTTTAGAGTTTTACAGAAGCTCTGTGTATGTGACATGAGCGTCGTGCATGTTGTAAAGTATGTTCAAACATCATAAACTCACACTTTGTCCAGACAGGCTTCTCTGGACATGTTCTGAGCCAGCAGGTTCGACGCCAAGCTGAAAAGCTCTTCGGCCCACTCCTAAACACACACATCACATCGTTATCACTTAGTGCTCGGCATCCGAAAGGGTTCATTACTGTGACCTGAAAGAAAGAACCACCAGAAACATCATCACAACCTCGTTAGTGATATTAGTGTTTTCTTCCAGTGATGTTAAGTCGGGCGCGTTCTTGTTTCTCTATGATTAAAGGACAGCATGATTTAATGCTGCGTTTTTTTACTGCTTACATCTCATCTGCAGCTTTTATTTTGGACCGGTGTCATTTAAAAACATAGTTGTGTGTTTAGAGCTTGGAAATCAAGGCTGCCGGGACCCATCAATCCCAGGCTTCTGTTCGGCAGTACCAAGCACATCACTGTATAACATCGTGTCTGTTTCCAAGTGTCAGAGCAGATGCTACCTTGGCCACCTCTTCGCTGAAGGCTGTAAAGTTCAGGCAGGTGATGTTGACCATGTCTGGACCGCTGACCACTGTGAGAGTCCTGTTCTCCAGCTTTCCCTCCCCATCTAGAAGCTCTCGCTGCTTGGCCTCCTGCAGAACACACAGCCACGCATCATGAAGATCCAAACGCAGTGTATTTAACGAAGGGTAATCCACAAACAGAGTCCAAAAACAGGCGAAGGTCAAACACAGGTGATCAAACAGACAAAGGATTAATCCAAAAGACAGACACACAAAAGACATGACAAACTGAACCAGACTTATATAGGGTGAGCAAATGAGACACTCATGAGTCCGGGCAAAGGATTATGGGAAATGAAGTCTGGGATGGAGTGCTCTCAAGCGAAGCTCATGGATCGGGACAATGCGCTTAAACGTGTTGAGGAATCAATACTATACATCTGTGAAAGAGTGTGGCGCCAATCAAAGACAATCTGTATTTAACCCTTACTCAAACACCTTCGCATGAGTCAGAACTTGAATCTGAATAATCAGTGTTGCTCCTTGTAAAGCTGCTTGATGCCTGAATCAAACTCATGTGTTGAATCGATATTGATCTGCATAATGGCACTATTGCCCTCCGAAGAGCAATATTATAGATATTAATTACACTTTTTATTTTTTTCTCTTTGGCTCTCAACGGAGGTGGTCGCTTTCTCTCCCCGTCCTCACCCTTATCTTCCCTGCTTTGCTCCCTTGTCTCGTGAGAGACTCTCTCTGCACTGCTCTCCAAACTAAAATATTATGGATTAACTGGTCTCTTAATGCAATTGACACTATCGAAACTTGGGTTTCGGGGAATCTGAGTGCCCTGACGGAACGTTCGCATCCGGCTATACGATGGCGCGTGGGAGAGGTGGCGAATCGTGTGTCTGGCGGCTCTTTCCGTGGAGGACATTGATATCTACCTATTCGGAACCATGATAACAGGTATTTTGCTGATTGGATTAGGCTTTACCCTGGGTTATCGAAGAATTCAGAAAACGGGAACAGCTGTCCAAAGCCCCACAAGGCTGCCCGTATGATTGAAGCTGTGGGAAGAGCGGTCAGCATTGAGCACTGAGACTATAATCGCAATATGGATTCTACCAAGGAGAAGTTCACGGCTTTACAAAGGGAAATTGATTAAAATGAGACCAAAATGGATAAAAACGGACAGAGAGTAGCCTGCAAAAATTGGAATGTTTACGCCCAAAAGACAAAACAATCTTATCTTTTCTGGCTCCCCTACAGTGGCCTTGGCAAGGCTGTTGCTGGAATCTACCCGGAGTGCAATGCAGTGAGACGCTCTATGCTCCTCCCCACCCTACAGACATTACAGACATTGGACCATTCGCCTCTGTTCGCTTCGATCCGCTGGCCTGGTCAAGCGAGTCTGACCAGCGCCGGATCAGTGGCTGCGGGATCAGATGGCTGCTTGCTGGGCCGGATTCACTTCCCCTGTGGCTATGTCGTGTGTGTGCTTTTGTGTTGCTGAGGTGTTTTTCCTGTTCTCACACTGTACTCCCCAAGGAGCATAGTCTGGGAGTTATTTTTTTCTCCTCACTTTCCTCATGTAAATGCTGTATTTTTCTTCAATTCTACTTGCATTTCACTACTGATTATACTTGTATGATTGTGTATGTGACAAATAATAAAGAACCTTACACTGAGATTCGGTTCAGGTCTGCAAGTCAGACTCACATTTACATGGGATATAAATTATTCTCAGAGCTGGACTGCAAATCCACAAAGCCTTGACCCCGCAGCGTCTGACAGACAGTCAAAATGAAATGCAGTCGCACGCATGATCAATAAAAATGAACAGTGCTGGTTTAAATGACTATCGATCACACAGAGTGCCTGCGTTCAAGCCTGACATTCATCACAGGCTGAAAAATCACCACCACTTCGTTAGAGCGCTGCTAATATAATGCTGTTGCGTGCATTCTGGCTTATTTACACGGTGGATTTGAGAATGAAAGGTTTGACTAATTCAGTAATTTCTATGAGTACAAATCTTAATGTTTAAGCATATAATGATATTCTAGGGAATCTAATTGTATAGCCACAGTTTGGACAGGACCCTTTTCTATTCTAACATGACAGTGTCTCTGTGTATAAGACAAGAATCAAAGGAAATGATGATTCAGTCAGTGTGGAAGAACTTGACTGGTCTGCAGAAAGCAGCTGAACACCTCTGGTGTGACTTTAAATGAGCCACAAACTCATCACCAAACACCAATGACTTGTACATTCATTATATGGACAAAAGTACTGGCACCCCTTCTTTAGAAGAGAAAAAGGCACTTCCAAACTGTGCCAACATAATTCATGTACTTGTATTTCCATCTCTGTTGCATCAGTTTTGAAGTGTATGAAAGGACTGAACCCATATGTACAAGTCATTGGTGTGTGGTGATGAGTTTTTGTCTCAAGGTCTGTTTTTAAAGTCATCATTCAAACACGTCACATTATACATGCAAACATATTTCATGACATCACGCAGGAGGCGGACTGAATCAGTTAACTGGTGCATTCTGGGGCCTCTGGAAGAATGGCCTTAAAGTTCTGTTGCCGTAGCGATCAAGGCTCGTAGCCTGGCAGGGGGCCGATGTCTCAGAGCCAGGATCCTGTGTGTGTGTGTGTGTGTGTGTGTGTGTGTGTGTGTGCGTGCGTGCGTGCGTGTGTGTTTGTGTGAGTGTGTGTGTGTGTGAGCGAGTGTGTGTGTGTTGGTCACCGGGGTTCCACAGGGCTCGGTTCTTGAACCCCTCCTCTTCTCCACATACACTACATCACTGGGTCCCATCATACAGGCACATGGTTTCTCCTAACATTTCTACGCTGATGACACACAGCTCTATCCCTCATTTCGACCAGATGATCCAACGGTAGCTGCACGGATCTCAGGCTGCTTGGCAGACATCTCGGCATGGATGAAAGAACATCACCTACAGCTCAACCTGGCAAAGACTGAGCTTCTTGTCTTCCCTGCCACTCCAATTCTACAGCATGATTTCACGGTTCAGTTATGTTCATCAACAATTACCCCATCAGCTTCGGTCAGAAATCTTGGTGTAATCTTTGATGATCAGCTGACCTTCAAAGAGCACATTGCAAAGACTGCTCGATCTTGCAGGTTTGCACTACACAACATCAGAGCACTTCCTCTGTTTGTTTGCCTCTTCAAGATTAATCGCTTTATGTATTCCCCAATTGTCAGCAGAAGTCGCTTTGGATAAAAGCGTCTGCAAAATGACTAAATGTAAATGTAAATGTGTGTGTGTGTGTGTGTGTGTGAGAGTGTGTGTGTGTGTGTGTGTGTGTGTGTGTGTGTGTGTGAGTGTGTGTGTGTGTGTGTGAGTGCATGTGTGCGTGTGTGTGTGTGTGTGTGTGTGTGAGTGAGTGTGTGAGTGTGTTTGTGCAAACGAGTGTGTGTGTGTGTGTGAGAGTGTGTGTGTGTGTGAGTGTGTATGTGTGAGCGTGTGCGTGTGTGTGTGTGTGTGTGTGTGTGTGTGTGAGTGTGTGTTTGTGTGTGTGTTGGAAGCATGAAAGGAAACACATTCACAACAAAGAACTAGTAATTAATATTCACAACAGTTCCTCTCTGAGAGAATCTAATGTTCTCTTCATGTTGTTCTGTGAGGAGCTGAAATCAAGCGTGCTCAATGATGTTCACCGTATGACATGGGTCAGCACCGACTCATGGATTTTTATTTCATGTTTCTTAACCCTTCAATGTCCTCCATAGACAAAGAGTGTCTTTTTTCTTATGTTAGTTTGGCTGTTTTGAAGCTTTGCAGTGTTTCAGAATGTAAAGTCTGATCACCTTCATTTGAGCCCATCAAGATTCAAATAAAAAGTTATACATTAAATATTCAATATGAATATATATATATATATATATATATATATAGTTAATTCAGAAAGTGCTCAATTTTGTTATGTTGCAGTCTGATACTACAATTGATTAAAATAATTTTTTTCTCATTAATCTACTCTCCGTACCTCATAATGACAAAGTGAAAACAGAATTTTAGAAATGTCTGTAAATGCATTAAAAAGGAAAACAAGGAAAAACATAAGTATTCACGCCTCAGTACTCAGTAATTCGTCGGCAGAAATTACAGCCTCGAGTCTTCTTGGGTATGACGCAGCAAGCTTTGCATGCCTGGATTTGGGGATTTTCTGCCATTCTTCTTTGGAAATCCTCTCAAGCTCGGTCAGGTTGGATGGGGGCCGTCTGTCTCTCCAGAGATGTCTGATAGGGTTCACGTCTGTGCTCTGGCTGGGTCACTGTCCCGGTGTTGGTTTGGCTGTGTGCTTAGGGTCATTATCATGTTGGAAGGTGAACCTTCGGCCCAGTCGGTGGTCTAGAGCGCTGTGGAGCAGGTTTTCATTGAGGATATCTCTATAGTTCACTCCGTTCAGCTTTCTCTCAACCCTCTCCTCAAACTTTACTTTGGGGATGGTACTCTGCAGGAGATGAGCAGAGCTGGTTTCCTTCAAACATGATGCTTAGAGGTTGATTAGACCAGAGAATCTCGTTTCTCAGAGTCTGATTGGTCCTGTAGGTGCTGTTTCACGATTTCACACTTACATCTACTAGCACGATAAACGTAATGCGTATTTGGCGTGTATGGTAATACGTTGTAGGCGTGCTGTCCTGGGGGAGGGCTCTGAGCTGGGAAGGCCCGAACCCAGTGAACCCCCGTGTGATGAGAATTCTAGTGATATTAGTGGAGAAGGGGTGGTGGAGGGATGCTGGTTAACCGTCAACTAGATGGAGGTAAGACAGCTGTATTTATGTCCAAGGGCTGATTACCTAGATTGTGTACCACCTGTGTTAATTAGGCTGAGTATCTGACGTGCTCCTCCCGAACCTAGTTTATAAACTTCATTTAAGTGTGTTTTCATTGAGGAGAGGATTGAGATCGGTGGAGTGTTGCAGTGTTTATCCTTCTGTAGATATCTCATATCTCCACGTATGATCATGGAGCTCGACTAGAGTGACCATCAGCTTCTTGGTCACCCGTCTAGACAACAACAAATTAAGCTCAGATGAGCTTTATTTGTCACATACACAATTATACAGAGTATAATGAGGAGTGAAATGTGTTCCCTGCATTTAACCCATCCTTAGAGCAGTGGGCAGCCAACTATGCAGCGCCCGGGGAGCAGTTGTGGACTTCCTGCCAGAGCCGGGATTCGAACCCACAACCTTGGGTTACCTCGGTTTCAAGTCCAACGCTCTATCCATTAGGCCACGACTGCCCATTAGGCCAAGACAAGGCCCTTCTCCATCAATTGGTCAGTTTGGCTGGACGACCAGCTCTTGGAAGAGTCCAAACTTCTTCCATTTGAGTATTACTGAAGCCACTGTACTCTTTGTAGCCTTCCCTAGATCTGTGTCTCAATACAACCCCGTCTCTGAGCTCTGCACGCAGTACCTTTGACCCAAAGGCTTGGTTCCGCTCTGATTTGCATTATCAGCCTTTTACAGAGAGGTGTGTGTCTTTCCAAATCATATCCAATCAATTTAATTAATCCAATCAAGGTGTAGAAACCTCTCAGCAGTGATCAAGATAAAACGGAGGCACCTGGGCTGAATTTCAAGTGTTGTTGTGAATACTTATGCAAATGTGATATTTCAGTTTTTTTCTTTTGAATACATTTACAGACATTTCTAAAACTCGGTGTCATTATGAGGTACGGACTAGTGATTAATGAGAGAAAAAAAAAAGTAATTTAAATAATTGTAGTATCAGACTACAACGTGAAGGGGGTCTGAATAATAATTTCTCGGGGTATATATATATATATATATATACACACACACATCACACCTAGACACAAATCCTCAAACCTCATGACATCAATTTAGTTTTTGGTCATCATTTTATATATACAGTATATGGTATCTTTAAAGTAATATTTGTAAAAGCCGTTCATCACATGATATGGAGCCGGTGTAAATCAGCTCATTCCTGCCGCTCCATGCTAAAGGTTAACGCTTCATCTGTCCGGCGACGCTTCACTGACCGAGAGGATTCCACAGACTCGCTTAATGACCGCTCGCTTCAAATCCTCAATTAGACTGTTTAATTAAGCAGAAAGTGAAGCAGACGGGCCGCACGTAGACTGTGTTCGAAGCAGCTTTGGTTCAGTTATACTTTATGAAACGCTACATTTGACAGCTATCAGATGTGGGAAATCTTCATTAAGCCCTCGTCTAGGAATCCCAATAATCTAAAATGATCTTTGATTTCTGAGATGAGTACCTTTCCTTCCGTATTGTGTGATTCTCCTTGAAATGCTAATGAGCTCTGCTGGCTCCGCCCCCCTCTCTTCCGAGCGCTCACGGGGGGATGGTTTACTTCAGCCACGTTCATCGTGAAACTTAGCACTTTAATAGGAAAGGACATTCTGAACACCTCGATCGCTTCAGAGTCATTCTGGTCTACATCTCCTCAAACAGCTGATGGACGGGTCTGAGGGTCACTCCTGTCAATCAAACTATCGTGGACGGGGCCTCCGTCCGTCCGTTTATCACGAAAGTGATACAGATTTTTAGTAGATTAAAATCATTTTATCAGTATCATTATAAGGTGGTTGTGTACTATGCATTATACGACCCCTTTAAGGGACCGAATCAGAACGAGATGATCCACGACACTTTGATTTTGGGTGAATATACGCATGGACCAATCACTGAATAGATTTCCTTGTTTAAGAATATCCTGTGTTTACATTAATTCCCATCCAAAATGATTGTGTGCAGTGATCGCTTTACTATGCACATGGTAGATCCTCGGGTTGTAAATAGCTGTGCTATTAATTAAATAATTCACGTCGAATGGCCATTATTATTTGCTAGCATAGACAATGGCTGTCATGATGTCTTGCAGCACAAAATCTGACTGAATGGATAAATAATGGTAATTTGTTAGACTATTTTATCTACAGCAGAATCCAGACCGATCCAGCATTATGAATGATTGTGGACACGACTGAAGTTTATACAGTACTCACCATCAACATGCTAAAACAAGAAACAGACACGGAAATACGGCCTGACATTTATCACAACACTTCGCTCCATCCTGGTAAAGTACATCACATTTACTGTTTGAGATAAAGAGACAGAAGAGTTTGCTATCAGGGTAAATACACTGTATTGCCAAAAGTATTGGAACCCCCTTCTAATGAACGGTTTGACTACAAACACCAGTGACTTGTACATTCATTATATGGGGAAAAGTATTGGCACCCCCTTCTAATGAACAGTTTGACTGCTTTAGTCAAGTCCTAATCCCAGCTGAACACCTCTGGTGTGACTTTAAATGACTTTAAACTCATCACCAAACACCAATGACTTGTACATATGGGTTCAGTCATTTCAAAACTGGTGCAACAGAGGTGGAAATAATTTTTTTAAGTACATTAATTTATTTGTTGGCACAGTTTGGAAGTGCCTTTTCTCTTCTAAAGAAGAGAATACTTTTGTCCATATAATGAATGCACAAGTCATTGGTGTTTGTAGTCAAACCTTTCATTAGAAGGGGGTGCCAATACGTTTGGCAATATAGTGTATGTACTTTGTTTCCATCTGTCGTTCCCTGTATAACAAAATACTAAAGCACATTAATATTCAGTTCCTATCGTGGTTGAATCTATATTGTACACCAACTAAACACAATACCCACATTTACTGAGAACACATACCAGCAGAGTTTCATACATCATCATTATACCATGTAATAAACTAATAAAACAGTCCATCAGGAACTCCTGAACATCATCTGGACAGAACGTGGCTATACACTGATAAAGAAAGAAAATACACTGAATAAATAGTTTCACAGCCATGTATTTTGAACACATTCAGTACTACTTCTGCACAATTTAAGTGCATTAAGCACAAAATTAGTTGTTCCTATTTAGTAAAATTAAAAGAACAATTGCACATAAATATGTAAATTTATCTAAAGTATACTTAGCATGAAATGAATGCACTTCAAATGCATTTTAGTGTGTTTATTTTCAATTATGTAAGACATCTTTTAAGACAACAGTCATATTTTAACGATCTAAGCACGTGGTCTAAAGTGCACAGCGCAGTGAATCCACTTTTGGCTAGTTTAAAAATGCACGTTGTGGACCCACCTATAGGTGCATATTACTAACGCGCTAACAATAAAAACATTGCACCGTTGACTTTAGACCAGGTTTGAGTTGGTCAATGGTGCAGTCCAGCAGAGTGCCTTCAGAGCATCCCACAATGCTGTTCTACATGATCTGCTATATCTATGCATATTTTCTATGCTCTAAGCAGTCTTAGATGGGGTTTATGGATTACATGGGATTAGATGGGTTTATGGATTACATTTATTGGCAGAAGAATGGCATCACGCTTCACACCCCAAATCACTTTGTGCATCACACAATAACGAGGGCAAACAAACGAGGCTCGGCCCAAGACGGAAATACGAATCGCTGCTAGGAAGCAGAAGCACCCGATGTTCCCGTCTCCTGCGGTGGATCGGTGCCTCGGCAATGGCACGTCTCCCATTGTGCTTTGTGTTAGAAAGGGACCCAGAACGAAACGCTGGCCAGGCCTTTAGAAATACAGCAGGGCCTTAAGCTCAGCATGGTAGCTATTTTACACACCGCATCATTTATAGTGTAAACTAAACGTCTTCGTTCATCTTCCAGCAACATGCAACATTTTACACATCATGTGCAATATCACAAAAACTACCTCAGTAGAAACAAAAACTTGGCTCTTCCCTGCAAATTAATAATCTCATAATAATAATAATAATGCATTACTTGTAACTACCAGAAGGGGACGGTTTTTAATCAAATAAAGTAAAATAAGACTTCAGTCAGTGCCTTTTTTGGCCTAAATGGTCAGTCATTCTTATTTATTGTTACCTTGCATTGATATTTTTTTTTTATAGAGGGATTAGTTTAGCTCAATGACTTTCAAAATAGTCTTAAAAACCAACATGAAAAAGAGCTGAGATAAAATTGATGATTAAAGAAATAAAGCCTCGTGTGCTATTATAACAGCTATGTTTCCCTTTAGCTATTATACATTTTACTGTAAACCACGGCTTCACGAGGATTATTGCTTTTATAAAACTGTTACACGTAGTAAGATTTCACAAAATAAAACAGAGTGAATAAATGTAATGATATTAATAAAAACAAGTCTTCCTCCAAACAATGTAGCTCCTCAGAAACTGTTGCGTCTGCAACAAATTGGTTGCCGAGCAACACACAAACGTAAACAAAGGTGTGAGTTACTTTGTTACTTACAGCAGCTTCGAACGCGGCTCGGCCAATCAGAATCAAGGACCGGAACTATCCGGAACTATCCCACACTGTCCACCTGTATTCTGAGCTACTAAAGCCACTGACAACATACAGCTGTCTAACAGCATTTCTGTAAGAAGCATTGACCGGAGCTGCCCGTCACTCATCCTCATCTTCACTAGAGATCGACCGATATATCGGTTTACCAATATTGTTCCCCGATATTTAAGTTGATGCTCAGCACGACCACCGCATGTAACTTTTAACAAGATTCACTTGTTTGAAACACGCTAAATTATATTAACATTTACTATAGAACCATTATTTCACCAATAAACATCTAAATAAATACATCTCTATCTAAATTAATTATTTATTATCTAATAATTTCATAATTTAGAATGACAAAAACATTTTAATAATTCTGATAAAACATGCCAGTTAAGAAATGCCATAAAATACGATGTTTTGTTTGTTATAGCTTATTTCAATATTCCAGAGAATATTATTCAGTGAATTATTCTTCACTCTTTAGACTATTAAACAGCTTATAAACCTAAAACTGTAGTTTAAAATGAAGTTTATATGACTTCTGTCCTTTATTTTCTCCATCTGAAAACATTATTTTGCTTATTGTTAATATCAGTGTTGCTGATGATGCTTTTTATAAATAAAATGTTTTTATTGTTGTAATTTGAAGATTAATCGAATATAGAGTGTACTTTATGTACTTTATAACAGTAAATACATATCGGTTCTGCATATCGGTTATCGGGTACATAAACATGCAAATAATTTGTATCGGTATCGGTTATAAAAAATATATATTGGTTGATCACTAATCTTCACTCAGCTGAGACGACCAACGGTTTGGCTTATGCTTCTACGATGACCTACATTAAACCCATAAACTACACAAGAAAAGCCCACCTGCTGAGTGAAGGTGTGGCCGTCACAATCACAGACTTCCCCTCTCAGCGGATCGAGGCTTCTACGGTTTCACCAGCACAAACGAGCGTAATCCAATGAGGGCTTTAGGCAATCTAACGAACTAACCTGAACAGGGGCCTAGTGTGTACAGAGGAATGCAAGGCAGATCTGCTGCTGGATAAAAGCTTTTGTCAGACCTCTCCAGTGTCCCGGCAGACTGTGAGAACACAGATACAAAGAGCCTTCGGTCTCAAACAGATTATGTGCAATTAAATTGATTGACTGCCTGGAGAGAATGAGGTATCCGCATAAGGCCATCCGTAGATCGAGCTGTGCTTTCAGGCTTTTCCAGCACTCACATTAGCCAATTATCACAATTATAAAACTCACTGCTTTAAACTTCTCTCAACAGCATCACTGATGAACACAAAACAGCTGCTTACAGGCAACCTTTCTGTATCAGGGGCGTCATTTCGGAGCAAGAAAAAGCAATGAAGCCTGTATTGAATGCTGCATGAAATCAGTATTGAAGAGATTAGACACGACTCTGCTGATCGTGACCTGAGTTCAGTTTCATCCAAAAAACTAACACCATGAACACAGCACACTTATCACACAGTGCTCTGGATTGTATAAGACATCCGTGTGAACATAACATGTCACCATGAATGCAATAACAAATGAGGAATTGCTTTCTGTATTTACATGTATTCATTTAGCTGATGCTTTTATCCAAAGTGACACACGAATGAGGAACATCACAAATCATGTATCATAAAGCCACAATATTTGAGTTACACAAGTATGAGCTATATCAGTAAATGAGCTATAACAGCAGTTAAATGCAGAAAAGAAGAGAAGATTTACAATATTTATTATGATTCCCATTGGCTAAAGGTAGCAGGCCGCTCTCTTTGTCTGTTAATAAGACATTATTTAATTTAACGCACATCTACTTACATTTACATTTACATTTAGTCATTTAGCAGACGCTTTTATCCAAAGCGACTTACAATTGGGAGTACATAAAGCGATTAATCTTGAAGAGGCAAACATACAGAGGAAGTGCCAATAACACCAAGTCTCAGGCATTGTTCAAATAAGTACATGCTAGCAAGGGAAGGAGGGAAAGAGAAAGAGAAAGATGAAGATTTTGAAAAAGTGAACGTTTTTTTTTTTTTTAAGTAGTCAAGTAGAGTTGAAAGAGATGAGTTTTCAGTTGTTGCTTGGAAATTGACAGGGATCCAGCATTCCGGATGGGGATGGGAAGATCATTCCACCAGACAGGAATGGTGAACGAGAATGTTCTGGAGAGTGATTTTGAGCCTCTCTGTGATGGTACCACGAGGCGTCTCTCACTAGCAGATCTCAGACTTCCGGAGGGTATGTCGATTCGTAATAGTGAGTGGAAGTAGGTGGGTGCTGAGCCTGTGGTTGTTCTATATGCAATCATCAGTGTCTTGAACTGGATGCGAGCTGCAACTGGTAGCCAGTGCAAGGAGACAAAGAGAGGTGTAACATGGGCTCTTTTGGGCTCGTTGAAGACCAGTCGTGCCGCTGCATTCTGAATCATTTGTAGAGGTTTGATTGTGTTTGATGGAAGTCCAGCTAGAAGAGCATTGCAGTAGTCCACTCTAGAAATGACAAGGGTGTCATTTCTAGTACTTGTGTACTTACTTTGAAACACTGCAGATTCCTCCAAACATGAACCAACTGTCAGACACTGTCTGAATCATGCATTTATTTGCTGATGTTTAATGAAAAAAAACATCAAATTATCAGATTACCAAATACAAATTCACAGTTTACCGCAAAACACAAGCAGACGTTCTCACACACGCGCACACAGACACACAGTCTCTCACACACACACACACACACACACACACACACACACACACACAGTGATGAAGCTCGTATGTGTTTGCACACAAACCGCGGTTAAGACAGCTGACTCCACTGTGATTTGACTAGTGGGGTGCGATATATATCGTCTGCGATAATACAGTAATTGTTGTTTTAACGATGTGCAATTTTACATTATCAAGTATTTTGCAAACACCAAAACAAAACACCTACGGAGTGCATGCATGCATGCGTGATGAAGTCTAGCGGGTTAAACAGTGCGCGTGCGCATTTAGACAGTTTTTTCACTGCATGATTCAATTATTAAAATGCATTAAGAAAGATAACAAAATTCTAGATATGGGGGCAGAAAATGTATATGAGTTATTTATTTATATAGTTAAAAATCACAGGAAGAGTGCCGTTTTTTTTCTTCAAAAGTCAGCATGATAACAAACGTGATATTGATTTTATATAACAGTTCAATAAACAATAAGTTAACATTAAGAGACTTACGTTTAAGACACCATATTACCTGTTTTTGCTCTTTAGCTAACAAAAAGATCATCCACAGCTACAGCTAACCTAACCCACAGCTACAGCACGGTTTAGCGTCTCTGAGAAACCTGACGGTGATTCGTTACTGAAAGAAGCAACCGTTAAATGATTCGGTTCAGTCACAACGACTCATGTGTTAACAGTGACGTGCTGCCACCTGATGCTTTTTCATTTAATTTAACATTTAAAGTATCTTTTCTTTTTTTTTATAATTTCAAATATCAGTTTCAATGTTTTATGATCAGTGTTTAAAATATCAGAACAATATGCAGGTTAAAGCACTACATAGTCTTTTGCATCGCTTATACATATTATAATATAAATAATATATAATATAGTGTGTAAATACATCTAAATGCCACTTCAGATGCAACTTCTGCAAATATTAATTTTGTCAATACTGGTTTCGTTTTATAACAGCCTTTAAATGATTAAATGTTACAATTTGACTTAAAATATGGACTTAAAAAAGGATTAATTAAAGGTAAAAATGCAGATAAAAGTAAAAATCTATTTAAACTTATGAAAATATAAATTTATTTTTACTGATGTGAACTGATGTCAGCACAATAACACGCTCGACAAAATATCATCTAATTATCGTTATCAAAAAAAATACAAATAAATAAATATAGAGAATCGAAGCATCCAAAGCTCTTTATAAGTGTTCATAGATGTAATGTGAAGCACACACACACTCTCTCTCCAGCCATCAATCTTTGACCCTGCTTTAAGGCCACTATCATGACGTGGGAAATATTGCTCTGTAAACAGCTCTTCAACATGAGCGGCACATCTCAAGACGTCTGCGCTCGACAGTGACGCTATTCTCACATCAGCACTAATGACCTCTAGGAACCGGAAACCATCGTTTCTGTCCACTTTTCAAAGTGCAATCATCTAAAAGCTTCTCACAAACATGATCTTTCTTCAGCTGTTTGTGAAACGTGAAATCTTACTGGCATACTCCTCTCGGGACAGCCCTACATTTATAATCATACAGTATTTGTGGCAGGAATGAAGTCTGTTCGGTTTCATCTTACGAGTAATTCAAGTGTGCTATTAGTATACTTCTCTTAAATTTTAAATAGAAAAGTATACGTTTAGTCTACTTCTCATGTACTTAAACAGGATTTAAGTATACTTGACATACTTAGAACAAGTCTTTGTAAATATATGTGCTCCTCTTGTTTTCATTGTTCTACAGTAGGGGGCGCTATAACACATCTTCTGTACAGAATTACCAAACAACACAAGAGAAGAAGAAACTGAAACAACAGATGCTTCCACGTGTAATCTAACACCGTCATCAGACATAAAACTGTGTAAAGTTATGAATAAAATATCACCAATGAAGAGTTAATAATGAGTGTCAAGTTCTGTGGTGTTGATCGACTCGTCATTCTGAATCAATTTTATGAAACATACCCATATTCAAGTGTTTATAAAAGAGTGCATGAAGCTAATAAACGGTGTTTGTTTAAAAGCAGATACTCTGTTTTTCTTTTGTTGTTTGGTGTGTTCAGATATTCATATAACAAAATATATGCATATTAACGCGCGCTCTCTCGTCTGCGTACATTGTTTTGTGTGGAGCGTGGTGTTTGGATCAAGAAACTCAAGAAACTCATGTCTTGAGTTTCGGTTCGTGTCGGGCTTCGGACACTCGCGCTCCATTTTCTGTCATTGTGTGAGTGCGCGGTCTCGGGTTCGCTCGAGACCGCACACTCTTGTCCACGTGTGTTTTGTTGTGTTGCACGCAGTTCGTGTTTCTATCGGCTGCGTGCATTTATGTTATATCTTGTGCTGTGTGGCACGCAGCTTGTACATTCATTGACTGCGTGCTATCATGTTGTCATGTCTTGTGTGAACACGTGGCTTATGAGTTTCCACATTAGCTGCGTGTTCATGTCCTGTTTTGCACATGGCTGGTGATTTGTTTGCTGACCATGTGCTTGTGTTTCTGTTTTGTGTGAGCACGTGGCTTCTGTCCTAGTTTTCTGTGTGCCACGTGCTCTCATGTCAATTTGTCTTGACCCCACCCATCTTGTTACCTGTTTATTGATTAATTTTCCCCAGCTGCTTTCCCTCGTTACCCTCATCATTTGCTCCCTTTATAATCTCCTTGTGTTTGCAGTTCCGTGTGGGTTCGTTACCCTATGTTAGATGTCGTCTGTGTCCAGCCTTGTCCTGTCCAGCCCTGTCTTGCCTGCTAGCTAGCTAGCTAGCTAGCCAACCAGCCAGCTAGCTAGCTCTGTTTTTCCCCTACGGGGTAGTTTTTGTTTGTTTGTTTTATTATTGTAAATAAAAAGCCCTTTAACCTCCAGCAATTGGGTCCTCGTCCTCTTCCATCTCCGATCCCTGACAACTAGTACACTGATATTTGTATACTTACTACATAAAGTACACTTAAAATTATACTTTTATATACTAGAAAGTGTGCCAATTTAGTCCCAAGGGTATTGAAATAGTACACATACTACTAGTACACTGATATTTGTATACTTACTACATAAAGTACACTTAAAATATACTTTTATATACTAGAAAGTGTGCCAATTTAGTCCCAAGGAGTATTGAAATAGTACACATACTACTAGTACACTGATATTTGTATACTTACTACATAAAGTAAACTTAAAAATATACTTTTATATACTAGAAAGTGTGCCAATTTAGTCCCAAGGAGTATTGAAATAGTACACACACTACTAGTACACTTGACTCAGAAACACGTCAATGCTGTATTACCTTCGGCGTCTTGGCAAATCTCCCGTTTCTCGTATCCTTGATGAGCGAGAGGTCTAACAGGTCGGTCTCCTGCAATCACAAACCAGACTCATTATGAGAACAGCATGTTTAGACTCGCACCCACGGCACAATTACAATAGACAATAATGTAATAAAACCAAATAAATACAATCCTGACATATGATGGGAAACAGGTTGCTTTTTGCTCTTATGAAATAGAAGATGTTGATGTTGTGTGTCTTAAAGTGACAGCGTACGGGTCAGAGGAAGGTTGTCAACCAATCATTACAGAGTACGGGACAAAGAGAGGCAGAGAAAACATTGTTTTTGGTGCAAAAACATAAAATGTACATCAGACGAGCCGTCCAGAATGAAAGCAGCATTTAACCAGAGCCATGCTCACTTTATAACCACAGCTTAAATATCAGATTGAAGGAGCTTTAACGATCCAATATTGATGTTGAGAGCAAGACGGAGAGACTGTCGGGAAAATACGACTCAAGAGAAACATCACCGGATATTATAACATGTTTTGAGTCATTTTACATACGTGTCCCTAAGTTTAGTTATATAGTTAAATAGTTAAGTTTTGATATATTTACGGTAGGAATATCTTCATGGAGCATGATCTTAATATCTAATGATTTTTGGCATAACAGAATTTATAATTTTGAGCCATACAATGTATTGTTGGTTATTGCTACAAATATAGCTGTGCTACTTTTGATTGCTTTATGCTCCAGGGACACATATATTCCCTTCTGTTATGTAATTTTACCCAAATGTCACCTAAACATATTGTGACTATGCTGAGAGTAAAATAAATACAAATCTGGTTACTCATTACACAAAACCACGTGTGCCTGCATGCAAATATATTTCCTAGCTTCACATGAGCGTAATGGAGCAGTTTTATAGACCTGCCGAGAAGGAAACGCAAACAGAACAGTTTCTGTGAGTAATACGAGGGTTTGTGATGTATTGATCGATGTTAATGGTGCATTCACACATGTAGGATAGATGTAGGAGAGCAGCGGTTGGTGGCACTGAAAATGATCTGATTTTGTGTATTACTTAAATAATTAATGAACAGTGGAGGCATATGGTTGTGTAACATTCCCAGGGAACACACATACGGACAATAAATGTATAACCTGTATTAACTGTAAGTCGCTTTGGATAAAAGCGTCTGCTAAATACATAAATGTAAATGTAACATCTGCCAACACAACTAAACGAGCAGCTGTAGAGTTAAATGTATTTGAACTCATGTGTGTCTCCTGCAATGAGAGAAATTAATGTTCACACACACACACACACACACACACACACACACACACACACACACACACACACACACACACACACACACGCAGACACACACACACACACACACACACACACACAGAGACAAACACACATGCAAGCATTCACGCATGCATGCGCACACACACACACACATATATACACACACACACAGACACACGCGCACAAGCAGACACACGCAGAGAGACACACACACAGACACACGCACACACACACACACACACACACACACACACACACACACACAGACACACGCAGACACACGCACACACACGCACACACACACACAACGCACAGACACACGCACACACATGCACACACACAGACACACACACACACAGACACACCCACACACACACACACACACACACACACACACACACACACAGACACACACACTCAGACACACACACACAGACACACACACGCAGACACACCCACACACACACACACACACACACACACATGTACATACACACACACACACACACACACACACACACACAGACAGCGTCACACAGCGCTGGCTCTTTTTAAACACACTTCAAAGCAGAACCTTTACGCCGAGGCTGGAAATGCTAACCTTTGACTGCAAACACCTCCCACAGCAAACAGCCAACCTTACATTGATCTGCTTTAAACTTCAATGAATCAAAGGGAAGCTGATTATATCTAGGAGGACTTTTAATGGCTTAAGCCAGAAAGCGTTTTATTGCATGATGGGACAGATCTGTAGATGGGTCTTCTTTAGGTCACAGTGAGGTATCGCGAAGCCCTGGAACAAAAAAAACACCCGTTTCTTAATGTGATGATAGCTGGTGGCAATTAAACAATAAATCTGGGATTGGGATAGTCACTGGCACAGGTGTATGTGAATGAAGTCCACCAACTCTGCATACACACCTGAGATGACCGGAACAATCCTAGGACGAGGAAAGATGGACAGAACGTGTACAGTCAGCAGCACACATGCTGTCGAAGCACCACGAGCGTCATTACCTGTCGTATCAAGGTCAGATCTATTTAAAACACTGTTCTCGTTACGCCAGCGCAACACTATCCATTGCTGTCTGCGATGCTAACACCAACCAAAGCCAGCAGCAAACCAGCCGATGTCAAGCTTTGGTAAGTATCTACAAGCCTCGGGATCTATATTAGTCCTATACGGTATGACAAGCAGCCCTGTTAGCTTCAAAATAACCCTGTGAACCACAATATCATGTTCCCTCAGCACACGTCCACGAGTTTCTCAGTGATTTACATTGATTTCTGTGATAGTTGTTCAGAGAGGTCTTCTTAACAGCGACGAGGAGATCCGACTCTCATACACAACTAATACACACGGATTAACAGCATGAAAAATACAATCTTTTATCTGTTGTAGAGAGTTTATAATCTCTCTTTCTCTCTGTATATATATAAATATGTGTCCCTGGAGATAAGCAGTGATAGTCAGATAAGCAGTGAAGTCATAAGCAGTGAAGGTATATTTGCAGCAATAGAGGCAAGGCAAGTTTATTTATATAGCACATTTCATACACAGTGGTAATTCAAAGTGCTTTACATAAAAGAAAGTGAAATAATCATTCACAGCAATAAAAACAAGGAGTTAAAAATAATAAAACAAGGAATTTTAAAATGATATAGAAATTGATTTAAAATGAAATTTAAAACAGTTAAATAGAAAAGGATTATACATAAAATACAATGCAGTCAGTTCGGACGTAGCACAGTGCTCATTCAAATAGACAACAATACATTGTATGTTATGCCAGATATTAAGATCATGTTCCATGAAGATATTCCTACCGTAAATATATCAAAACTTAATTATTGATATTAATATGCATTGCTAAGAACTTCACATGAACGACTTTAAAGATGATTTTCTCAATATTTAGATTTTTTGCACCAGATTTTAAAATATTGTCCAGACCATAAATCACAAAATTGGCGCTTATGACTGGTTTTGTGCACATATACGCTTGACACAAACTACCTGCAAGCTGCTTTAAAGCAGTGTGAAGTACAAAGGAGATCTTAAAGGCACCAAGTTCATTTAATCGATGAATTAAACATACTGATGAACACACATACTGACAATACAAATGTATAGCCTAAATGCACTGTAAGTCGCTTTGGATAAAAGCGTCTGCTAAATGCATAAATGTAAATGTAAATTAAAAACTGAAAAAGCATGCTCACTTTCCAGCATTTTCTCAAAGGTCTTGACGAGTATGTTCTTCTCTGGGTTTACAGACAGAAGCCAAACCTTAGCTTAAACTACTCCTCTGAAGCATGCCATTGTTCGCTCTATTTGTTTCTATTTTAACGCTGGATGTAATGTCTGTTGTTAGCAGTTGTCTCTCGAGGAACAATGACGCAAGGGGACAGTATTTTAGGTATGACAGGCCCCTGTGTCAGCGCCAGCCCCAATGCCATTTTAAATTTGATACGCTCTTATTCTTGACTGCTCACAAGAAAAAAAAGACGTGTGACCTACATCTCTGACACACTTAAAGAAATGGAGCAAAAGAAGAGGATCTACCGAAAACGGTCCTCGAGCATCTCAGATCAGCGCTTCATGGATTCAGACACTAGTTACTGTGAAGTGTGGAAAACATCACCTTCGTCCTGGTTCCAAACCTCAAAGCTATCTCCAATGAGTTCAATCAAAGTCCATGAAGAGCTGTTTTCATCAGAAACCTCGTTAATTAAGACTGTGTGAAACAGCATCTCATTGGAGGCTGGGGTTCAGATCTCGGATTGACTTTAACACAAACCAGAGGATAGCGAGACGGTGAGGAGAAATTGGATTCTGGTACCGGAGCATTAAAAGACCTTTGAAGAACGGAAACTAGACCTTTTAAAATGATTACAACACACCCAGAGATCAAAGGACTATGTGGTTACACTTTAAAAATGCTTTCTAAATTTAAAAACCCTACTGACGAGCTGTCCACATAACTAGGGCTCAAATCTACCCGTGTTGTAATTGCTGGAGAAAGACTGGTTGACTAAAGTATCATAAAGTGATTCTGGCAATAGAGAATTACAACGGTTGATGGACAGTAAACATCACTGACCAAGTCATTTAATCACATTTCTATCTGATAAATTACACATATACACAATCTGCTATTTCTCATGTAGCAGTAACAATGCAAGCTTACAGAAAAATGGTCCGTTTAAGATACAAATGAGCTAATAATCTTTTGTGGTGGTGAAACTGTTAATATACACTATTGCCAAAAGTATTGGCACCCCTTCTAATGAAAGGTTTGAGTACTTTAGTCATTTCCATGAGTATGAATCTTAATGTTTAAGCATATAATGATATTCTAGGGAATCTAATTGTATAGCAACAGTTTGGACAGGACCCTTTTCTAAACTAACATGACAGTGTCTCTGTGTATAAGACAGGAATCAAAGAGAAATGATAATTAGGTCAAACCCATCATTAGAAGGGGGTGCCAATACTTTTGGCAATATAGTGTATGTCAAAGTCCTGCCAAGTGAAGTTGAGAGCTCTGACGCAGCTCTTCATCTGCGAGACGTATTAAGTGTCTTTCGAGGACATAATGGTGTTACTTTCACTTACAAGCCCAGGGCACGTGTTCTTAATGGTTCTGTGAATCCACTCTATGAGCTCCTAATTTAGCTCTAAAATCTCTAACTAGGAGTCTTAGCTTAAAAGTGATTCAGGACCAATCTGAGAGCAACTCTGAAAATGTATCTCAGTGAGGAGGCGGGGCTTGACCCTGTTGCTAGGTAGGATACAGTCTTTGAAGACTGTGATTGGTTGGGTGTCCAAGAAGGAAATAAAAGAGCGCTTTTAAGAGTAAGGTCTATTATAATCCTTCACACACACATTATATATGTATATATATTATTTTTAGTTTTATTTGCCATGCTGTCATACTTAACAGATTTAATAGGATATGAACAGCGACACAATACGGTTCTGAAAGTGCTGTAATTGTTTGTGATCTCTTTGCATCATCACTGCTGCATTTCTCCAGTTGCTGAATATGTTAATGTAGTTAATGTTTACTTTCAGTTCTGGCGCTGGTGTCGGAGATGTTAGCGTGTCTCTAATAAGATCAATCTAATGTGTAGCGTCTTTTTAAGTCACCGTCATACATTGTATGCAACCACTGATCTATAATAGAGAACAGTATATATATACACACACACACCGGACACTTTATTAGGTACACCTGTTCATTTGCTTGGTAACACAAATTGCTAATCAGCCAATCACATGGCAGTGACTCAATGCATCTAGGCATCTAGATGTGGTGAAGATGACTCAAACCGAGCATCAGAATGGGGAAGAAAGGGGATTTAAGTGACTTTGAATGTGGAATGGTTGTTGGTCTGAGTATTTCACAAACTGCTGATCTACTGGGATTTCCATCTCTAGGGTTTACAGAGAATGGTCCGAAAAAGAGAAAATATCCCGTGAGCGAGAATGAAAATGCCTTGTTGAGGTCAGAGGAAAATGGACTGGTTAGAGATGATAGAAAGACAACAGTAACTCAAATAACCAACCAAGGTCTGCAGAATACATCTCTGAACACACAACACGTCGAACCCTGAAGCAGATGGGCTCCAGCAGCAGAAGACCACACCGGGTGCCGCTCCGGTCAGATAAGAACAGCACACGGAGGACACAATTCACATAGACTCACCAAAACTGGACCATAGAAGATTGGAAAGTCTTGATTTCTGCTGTGACATTCGTATGGTCAGGTCAGAATTTGGCATAAAGAACATGAAAGCATGGATCCATCCTGCCTTGTCTCAACGGTTCAGGCTGGTGGGGGTGTAATGGTGTGAGGGGAATTTTCTTGGCACACTTTAGTACCAATTAAGCATTGTTTAAACACCACAGTCTACCTGAGTATTTTTGCTGACCATCCTCCCTTTATGACTACAGTGTTCCCATCTCCTGATGTACTTCCAGCAGGATAATGCACCAAAGCTCAAATCATCTCAGACTGGTTTCTTGAACATGACTTTACTCACACGTCCTCCACAGTCACCAGATCTCAATCCAATAGAGCACCTTTGGGATGTGGTGGAAGGAGAAATTCCCATCATGGACAAATCTGCACTAACTGAGTGATGCTATCATATCAATATGGACTAAAATCTCTGAGGAATGTTCCCAACACCTCGTTGAATCTATGCCACGAAGAATTAAAGCAGGTCTGAAGGCAAAAGGGGGTCCAACCCAGTACTAGCAAGCTGTACCTAATAAAGTGGCCGGTGAGTGTAGATCGGTGTGTGCAACACATGTTTTTCATGCTTCGTCTATTTTCTCCACTTCTAAAGAAACTCTCGAGCCTCTTAAAAGTCCTCGCCCGGACTCCTAACAATTTTGGACCTTAAGATGCTTTCTGAATTACTTTTTTCTTTACTAGGATCTTTTCATTCATTTTAAGAGGACATTGTGTTAGTAGAAGCAGCTATTAGCACTACGATGTTTCATGAATACGGGCCCAGATCTTTATCAAACACGTCCAGACCGTAAGAGCTCCCGCTTCGAGACGACGGTCTGTTTAGTGTGGCATGCAAATCCAGGCCCGCTGCTGTACGGTTCTGGTTTGAATCTAGTCAAATCAGCATCAGATTGCTGAACACCTTTAATAATACCGATGCTGATCTCAGTAGTTTAGGTTTTTCCATGTCAGATGTCTAAATGCAATAGTAAATTATTAATTTATTTATTTGCACTTGGATGTTTTTTCCCCATTTATAATGATAATCAAAGCATCCTCTCTCTGACTCAATCAGTGTTGCGCAGAACTGATACTTTGATTATCTGTTAGTTTAACACTTTTATCACTTTAGTGGTAGATTAGGAGTTTAAATATTTATTAACTCGTGTAAATTTTCAACAGCAAAGCAGCACGAATATAGCAGGAGGAAATTACTGAGTAAAGATGTGTGACATTTTTCTTTTACATGCAGTTAAAGGTGCCTTTCTCTCTCACACACACAAAGACACACACATACACACACACACACACACACACACACACACACACACACACACATGTTGGTTTTTATGGTTTACGGGGACTTTCCATAGGCGTAATGGTTTTTATACTGTACAAACTGTATGTGCCATTGCCCTACACCTACCCTACACCTAAACTTAGCCCTCACAGGAGACGGTGCATTTCTATTTTCCCCCCAAAAAACTCACTCTGCATGATTTATAAGCATTTTGAATTATGGGGACACTGAAAATGTCCTCATAAATCACCTTCTCCTTGTAATACCTATGTCATACCTATGTCATTATACAAATTTGTGTCCTCATAAACCACATAAACATGCACACACACACACACACACACACACACTCTCTCTCTCTCACACACACACACACACACACACACACACACACACACTGAATTTTCTCACACGCACACACACACACACACACACACAAACTCTCTCTCACACACGCACACACACTCTCTCTCTCTCAGACACACACACACACTCTCTCTCACATACACACAGACTCTCTCACACACGCACACACACTCTCTCTCTCACATACGCACACACACTCTCTCAAAATAGAGAGCACACCTTCATCTTCCCAAAACATGATGCATAGACAGCTCCAACTGATTGATTACAATCTTTGCAGCACAGCTATTGTTTTTGTCTTGAAAATGATCATCTGCTGTGTGTTGCACCAGAACTAATAACTAATGCTTTGTTATATAATACACGAGGAGCTCTGTTAAGTGTCAGTGTTGTCAGTAAACTCTGGATAGGGCACAGGTGAAGTGATCTCGTACAAAGACCTGCCCTTTTCCTTCTGGAGAGAGTACGAGAGAGAGACCAAGTGCTAGTGACCTTCTCACAGTACAGTGAACACCAAGAACATATGCAGAAAACCAGCCAGTCCTTTCAAAAACATTGGTTTATGACAAGCCGTCTCTCAGCTTCTGTTGTTTAAGCTGCGGCACAGAAACGCTTTTAGAAGAAGAGCACTGCTTTCTTCTGATCAACAGCTGCTTGCTTTCAAAATCTCCATCTGTACCTAACATTAACACATGGTACATCTCCAAGACCGTGTTACTGAATGGAGCCGATGATGACCCCCGTGATGATCCAGACCACAAAAGATTATGATCTTATTAATACTAGAAAACACCATCTAAACATTCTTCAATCAAGATTAATTTACTGTACAAGTAAAATGAGTTATTTAAAAAAAATCTATATTTTGTTCACTTTTCCTTAAAACCAGCTAAAACATCTGCCAATGGGGCAAAAAATAAAAAAATCTTGTTTAGCCCTCGAATTAATTCACATTATTTTTCTTACCCCGTTGGCAGATGTTTATGTATGTTTTAAGCAAAATATTGATATTTAAAGACTTAAATAATTTTACCTGTCAAGTGAATGCATCTTAAAACAAGAGATATTTATACTAGAAAACAAGACTGATACTAAATAAGAAAATACTTGTTTGCAGTGTAAAAATCAACGCTAAACTGAGCTGAACAAGGACAGTATTGTTTGTGTTTGGAGCATCACTGAATCATATGTTTCTGTGTATCACTGTAAAGCGGCTTTGAGACAATCTGTCGAGCATAAAGCATTGTATAAATAAAGCTGACTTGACTTAGAGAGCTGCATTTTCTGAAGAGCTGGCAGTGAAGGTGTCAAGCACAGAGCACATTTCAAGTTCAGTGTATTGGCTGGAGATTTAGTCTGTGCCAGCTGTGATTATGCTGAGAAAGGGACTGAGATGAAAGTGCAACGCTGGGTAAAAACAGTGTTTGAGCCGCTGGCGACTCAGCAGGAGAAGAAGATGCTCACCATATCTCATATATCTATCTCATATCTCAATCAAATTGATTCTCTTAGACCGCATGCAGGTTTGTGCTGCTCAGCATCAGGTCGATTAAGCCCTTCCTAACAGAGCAGAACCGGGGTTATTTCTAGACCGCACTACTGCGATGTCCAAACCTCCAGAATGAGAGAAGCACACGATCACTTTCCAGCACTTTCTCCTTCACTGTTCCACAATCTTCTGAACCTCTGACAGTATTCCCGAGACCGCTGAAAACCCATCTCTTCCGTGACTGCATTACACATATATATATTTATGTGACCCTGGAGCACAAAACCAGTCAATTTGGTGAAATTGAGATGTATGCATCATCTGAAAGCTGAATACATAATCTTTCCATTGGTGAATAAATACTCAGATTTGACAAAATCTACAATCAAATGAGCTCGTACTGTATATTCAACATCAGATTATTGCTGTGATTTCCACATTAACAATCTTAGGAGAAACATCTGAGAAAAAGTTAATACTTAAAGTGCCGCTATTATAGGTTATGGTTTTTGGGAGTCAACAGGTTGATATGCATGCAAGGTCAAAAAAACTTTCATTTTCTTATAATATGCATTTAATTTGACCTTATTTGTCAACGATACATGTTTCCAAGCCCCTCCCTCTGCGTGACTCTAATCTGCTCTGATTGGTCGATTTAATTTAAAGCAGAGCGCAGTGTTACATTGTGTACAATGTTACCGGGGAAACCACTCCAAAAGCGACACCTAGTGGCCAAGAATGAATTAGCATTTTCATTCAGCTCAATGAGAAAACACCAACAAGTGGGCGGGGAATATGCTAATGAATCATGTTGACAGGGATTGGTTTTAAAAACGACTCGTTTCAATGATTCAGAGTCGACTCGAGAGACGATAACTTTATACACGGAGCAGATTTATAACTCTGCTGGATGTTTTCATTCACTGCATGAAATATCATCTTCATAAATTCATAAAGGGGCACTTTAACTTCCAGTGACATCATGGTAAGACAGGGATAGTATGTAAACGCAGCCCTATGCGCTCTTCAGGAGTAGATTGGGCACATACACCTGCATCGCTCAGGCTCATGGGACTCAATGCAGGCTTTGTAAGCTGTTTGTCTAAGAGTTGCTGCCAATTTCCCCCAATGAGAGTCCATCCTGCAGAGCAGAGAATGTGCCGCAGTCCTGTAGCCTCATGCAAATGCTTTAGTCAAATGATCGGTTCAATTACAGCCGGGGGGGTTGGGAGACAGTGACATTCAAAACGCATCACCCACTTCACATTCCCCTTCCACTCTGCAAACAAAACACGGCTGTGTTTAATCAAGAGTTCCTGTAGTGCAGAGATGTGCTGGCTCTCCTCAACATGGTGATGACCGGAGACGGACTGAAAACCAGTCGCTTCCTTCCTTTACTGCATTCCTCTCTTTTTGAACGGTGAAGAAGAACAGCACGCTGTTTACACGCTCAAAGACCCGTCAAGCATTTTACTGAACTTTTGCTCTCTTTCTGTCCTACGTTTGTCTTACGTGTGTACTGAAATGTAGGAAAAAACCCAGCGAGCTTTCAGATCAACACCACTATCACAACAGCGACCGCCACCGTGTCATACTTCAGCAGACACTTTAATCTAAATCCACACTGAGAGACCTTCAGAGACCTTTAGCCACTGCTGTTTACATACCAGCACACGAGTGTATGTGCGTGAGAGAGAGTATGTGTGAGTGTGTGTGAGAGAGAGAGAGAGAGTGTGTGTGTATGTGTGTGTGTGTGTGTGTGTGTGTGTGTGTGTGTGTGTGTGTGTGTGTGTGTGTGTGTGTGAGAGAGAGTGTGTGTGTGTGTGTGTGTGTGTGTGAGAGAGAGTGTGTGTGTGTGTGTGTGTGTGTGTGTGTGTGCACATGTGTGTGTGTGTGAGTGAGTGAGAGTGAGTGAGTGAGTGAGTGTGTGTGTGTGTGTGTGTGTGTGTGTGTGTGTGTGTGTGCGTGTGTGCGTGCGTGTGTGCGAGCGAGTGAGTTTGTGTGTGTGTGTGTGTGTGTATGCACGTGTGCGTGTGAGAGAGCTTCGTTAGAGCTACATTATTGGCATTTTGTTTTAACTGTATACAGAAACACTTTGGCTATATGAAATGTTAAAATATTTGTCAAGCCAATAAAGCACCTTAAAACTGAAGCCTGCAGTGTCCAGCCGGTCCAAAACAGACGCTTCACGTCAAAACACAACACTTCTGTGGAGCTTTAAATGGACCACGGTTTGCTGTTAGAGAGCACTGCATTGTGGGAAGGGATGGATGGATGTCTGAGCAGACCATCACAAAACTCCTTCGGGAGCAGAGACGGATTCAATCCTGATCCCAGATCAGCTGAAAGGAGCAGAAACCTGAAGAGTGCCGTCTCAACACGGGCCACAGAAGCACACACACATCAGATCTTCTATATCTCTTCCTTAACATATATGTCAAAATATTATTGTACATGGTATTTGCTAAGACCACACTAATTTTGTTGGAATTTTCTGTGCCAATTTGGAAAACGTAATTAAATAAAAAATGGCATTGCAGGGATAATTTATGGTTTTGCGCCTTGTAAGAAAATCCCAAGAACGCTGTCGATCCACAACCTTCTGCTTTCAAAGACAGATCCTCAAGTTCTGGTGTCACATGTGCTCCAGGTCTCCTTCCTAGCCAACTTACACAGCATGTCTAATTCTATCCTACTTCTAATTCTATAGTATGACGTGCAGTACTTAAAAGTGTAAGAGACACTCTCTATTATTACCAGGAGGTAGATTAGCCTTCATCTATAATGTTGGACACTGAGGATTCAGAGAGATCAAACGAGATTAATTACCTTATTCTGATCGGTCCAGTACAGAAAGTATCCCCGCGGATCCACGCGCAGCGTCACCGGCGTCACTGTGGTGCAGTCCTACAAAAACACAAGAGAACAACAATCAGTGTCATCACAGCACTCTCAGCGATAGTTCACCCAAACATGAAACTTTGGTCAGTGGTCGTTCCAAACCTTAATAACGAACAGAAAGGTGTTTTACATGCAACACATAAGCCGGTGATGGTTTCTTAATTATTCCCCTGTCAATACAACGAGAGAGAGACACAATCTCAACTGATCATATTGGGCAGATTCAATTGTATATTGTATATAAAGCTTATTTTATTTGCATTTTTTATTAAGTTAATATAGAAAAACATTTGGAGCATTTTTTACTCGTTAAATATAAGTTTTAGTGTTTTAAAGTAGCATATGTTTGATAAATTTAGCCTTCTCAAATAATCACGACTTGACTAAAATAAAATCAATAGATGTACTAAAACAGTTCAAGCATGTAAACGTTAAACCTAGATAAACGTGCGCTGTATCAATCATTTGTGCGGAGAGTAAAGCTTAAGCGCGCTTTGCAGGACACGGAGACGCCCGCGCGAACACTTGCATTTTATTCAGTGGAAACAACTTAAAATACGTCGTCTTTTTTGCTCACAAAGGTACGAGTAATACATCATAAAGAGTCTACTTTTATCTGAGTGCACTCACAATATCAACAAAACATTGTGCTTTTATAAAATAAAGAAAATAAACATGCTGTGCTCGGTGAATGCTTCACAAAAATGAACCGAAGCTCAGCAAATACATGATAAATATATCTATAGAAAGCTTTAATTACTACTTAACGAACAATTATAATCATAATCCGTACAGATGCACTTCTCTCTAAAGGCGTGTATAATGAGGAGATGGCGAGTGAGGATCGGCAACTTCATCTTTGCGACACGGACTCAGAAAACACTAGTTTATTAGTAAATAATTCAAATATCTCCTTACTATTTCCCCCGGACACATTCATGGTAATTCCTCCGGGCTTCGCGGCAAGCTTTAGCCTCTTTAGTGCGTTTGAAGGTAGAACTCTTCAGCTGCGCTGACGGCTCGCTGCTGCTGGACACTAAACACGTCGAGCTCTTTACAGTCACGGCAGCACCATCTCATGTGGTTTCCACTAGCGCAGCAACACTTTCATCACTAATTGATGGATGTCTAAAATATAAAAAATAAGGAGAAGCCTAAAACAGGCCCGAGCCCCGGCCCGCGTCTGAATTAAGACATGAAGTTTGGCCTGAAGCCCAGCCCTAGGGGTGTAAAAAAGAGAAGGCCCATTGGGCCCGGGCTGAAATGCAGGGCTCTAAACCAAACGCCATCAGGCCGAACTGTTCTGAGCAATGTTTCCATTAGTTTGAATGACTCTCAGTTCTGGCCAATATATCCACCATGGTATAATCAGCATAGCAAAACATCTGTCGCACATACCGACCAGCCCTCCTAAGCTGAAATGTGACATTTTAAAGATCACTAATTCTCTAGAAGAAGTTGGTTTCTGATAGACTGGTGAGGCAAGTAAGACGAGGTCTGAATAAGTGACTAATACTGAAATAAATCCTTACTTTGGTTTAGTTTGGCAGCTTGTTCTCTGTAGGATAATGAATAAAAACCAGCAAAGAGCACAACATTAAGTGAAAGGATCTAATGATTCTGCTGAAAAACTCTGATTTTCAAAAGCCTCTTCTGGCAAACCACTTTTCAGTTTGACCAGCGAGAACACAAAGATTTTAAAAGACAAAAGTGAAACAGGATGAAGACATTTGAAAGAATAAGAGAGACAAAAGAGGAAGGAGTGCACAGGACAAAAACATGTGAACTGAGGAAACTCAGGAAATCAGCCTGGAAGCACACCAAACCCACCAACTGTGAAAAACAGCCAAACCCACCACAAATTGGGAAAAACAGCCAAACCCACCTCAAACTGGGAAAAACAGCCAAACCCACCACAAACTGTGAAAAACAGCCAAACCCACCACAAATTGGGAAAAAAAGCCAAACCCACCTCAAACTGGGAAAAACAGCCAAACCCACCTCAAACTGGGAAAAACAGCCAAACCCACCACAAACTGGGAAAAACAGCCAAACCCACCTCAAACTGGGAAAAACAGCCAAACCCACCTCAAACTGGGAAAAACAGCCAAACCCACCTCAAACTGGGAAAAACAGCCAACCACACCTCAAACTGGTTAAAACAGCCAAACCCACCTCAAACTGGGAAAAACAGCCAACCACACCTCAAACTGGTTAAAACAGCCAAACCCACCTCAAACTGGGAAAAACAGCCAAACCCACCTCAAACTGGTTAAAACAGCCAAACCCACCTCAAACTGGGAAAAACAGCCAAACCCACCTCAAACTGGGAAAAACACCCAAACCCACCTCAAACTAGGAAAAACAGCCAAACCCACCTCAAACTGGGAAAAACAGCCAAACCCACCTCAAACTGGGATAAACAGCCAAACCCACCTCAAACTGGGAAAAACGGGAGCATCTGATGCATCATCATGCACATGTTAAGAAACACGTCCATCCCTGACATATTTTTGTTTATAAAAATAAGATCAAATAAAAAACACTCTACATGAAAACATGAATCTACATGAAAACCGTGGGAATTTAATGTCTCTGGTCACTAATATAGCGTTTATTCTGTGCCTACTTGAACACTCTCAAACATGACATTTAGATTAAGCGGACTGATTAAGCGGACTGATTAAGTATTGATTAAGCGGATGCTTTTATCCAGACTGACTTACAAATGAGAAATATAACGATGAAGTTCATCTTGAAGAGGCTATAACATGAGAAGTGCATTACATTTAGTTTTCTCTTGACTAAAAAAAAAATGTACAAACCGAATAGTCAATTTTTGTATTAATTGACTAGTCAATTCCTCAGTTATACAATGAAGCTGGGTTTTAGTTCATCTGACTCCAATAAGATTACAGTGCTACCCTCTTCAATTACATGATGTCTTTATATTAGGAAGAGGCTCGGGATATGTCTTTGACCCCTTTCAAAAGTGGAAAAACCCACTATTTGTTGACCTCACTAACTATAGTGTTATTAAATGAAAAACCAACGAGTTTATCATCACGCCAGACCCCTTCTCTTGACAAAGATTGAACTGAGCCAGTGTAAGATCAGAGCTTCAGCAATAATGACCATAACCAATTCCACAAACATTCACAGATTTCAGTAGTTCATGGATATTGAAGAACACATTGGGATAAACCTGATACTTCTATCAGACACGCTACAGTCATCTCTATGCCAAACACAACACAGCTTAACGGAGGCTTGGGATTATTAATAATACAATTCTTTCTCACTTACTTATGTGCAATCAATTTGAAAAACCAATGACCCTATCCATAATTAGTGTCACACTCACACTGTGCATCTGTGATCTTCAGGTGTTATAGTTATATGTCCTGTGTCAGCATTTAATTAAACCACTCGGACTCGAGGACTTTCACACACAAGCAGAAGAGTCCATGAACGAGGACAATATGAGGAAATATAGGAATAATTACAGGATCAGCTGCCAGGTGCATATGAAAATAATAACATCACTAACAATCTATTAAAGAAATAATAGACATGGCCTATCAACATGATGCATATATATATACAGTATATATATCCTACTCTACATATCTGCATTTAAAGAGACAATCACTAAAAAATGTGTAAACTTTGTCATTAAATGAAAAAATGCTATAGTGATTTATAATAAATACTAGTGTTTTTATACTATAGTAAAGCATTTGTTGTGGTAATATAACAACTATTGTATACTTTACCCAATACTGTACTCTAGTATAGTGTATATTATACTACAATACACTAGTGAAAACGAAAGTATACTACAGTATGTATTACAGTTAATAATAGAGTATACTGTAGCATACATAAACAAATGTTATAATATATACAGTATAATACACTTTACTATAGTATTTGTGGGTATTTACGCAGCATCATGTCGATCCAAAAGATATGTTTAAGCTCAGGCTACTTTAAAGTGTTTTCCAAACAAATGAGATGATGACATTTTAGTTTGCATTAAAGAATTTAAACTAATTAAAAACACAGACTCAAAGCACTCCGAGAGAAAGCACGCGTCTGTGTAACTGGACTGTACACGCCGCTCGCGCTCGGAACGCGTCACAAGGACACTTTGGGAAGAGAACAGGACTGCATGTTACTTACATCGTCCCATTTAATGAATTTGTCTCCGGTCCTCAGGCTCTCGGTCACCGATACGCGTTTGAGTTGAAGCGCGTGAACTCCCGGCTGCGCTCCCGCCATCTGCGCGCGTCTGATGCTGCTTCTGCTTCAGCTTCTGCTCAGATCTGCGCGTTCACTGCTGCTTCCCTGGGAAACCACTCGCTGCTCGCCCCCGAGATCAGATGCGCGCTCTCGTTGCTCCTTGCGCGTCGCCGCCCACAGGCGCGCAAACCCACAGAGAGAAACATTAAAGACGACCTGAGCTTTTGTTCTACAGCACAAAGTCGTCTTTATTTGTAATAATTTACAGACTTTAGTATGTTATTAATGCATCTACCTTACAGATAATACATATGTTAATTAACTGGGTAATTATAAACGGCATCAAGTCCCCCAAAAAGAATAAAGTAGCCATATCAACAATAAAATTAAACATTAAAAAATCACATCAATATTTCTGTGTTTCCTATAATAACAGTGAATTATTAATATGGACTCGTACAGTTAAGTATTACTACATTTACATAAAATAGGAAGTTATTCTGCATAAACAAGTGGAGATATTATAACATTGAAATGCCAGCAGACGGGTTTTTAACTAAATTAAAAGTACAAATTAATAAATAGGCCTATGACAGAAATATAACAATAACCATAACATTTGAATTGGTCTTCAGTTTAAATCAGACGCTTTCTGGTTATTTTTGTTATCTCAGAGTACAAATCTTAACTAATGGGCTGTATATAAAATCTTTAATCTGAGCTCGAATATTAATATTTGAGTTGCTCCACTGACCTCGATGTTCAGGGATCTGATGCCATCTCGTGGTTCTTCACTGGAGATTTTTCCTAATGTGCAAAAGTTCTCATCAATACTGCATTTATATGATTTATTGTTATTATCTGTGTTTAGAATGGTTGTGCTGCTTAATGACGCGTGGAAACTGAAATATTGTTTTCCATTAACAGCATTCATTTGAATTAATTCATTTATTGTAACTGTTTCTGTCATATTTCATATTAAATTAATCTTCTTCGTAAGTGAATTCCTCTTTAATAAAAGTATTAATTTAATTTAATTTATAAAACCTGCAACACATAAACACACACACACACACGCGCACACACACACGCACACACTCACTCACTCACACGCACGCACGCACGCACACACACACACACACACACACACACACACACACACACACACTTTGCTTCAAACCAGCCGCTGTTAGAAATTAGTGATGCGCGATTATTACGTCATTCACGGTAATAACCGGAAAACACACTTTCTGGGCGTTTCATCCACTGGAGAGTCTGCACATAAAGTGTGTGTGTGTGTGTGTGTGTGTATGTGTGAGGTGAGCGTATGTGTGAGTGTGAGTGTGTGTGTGTGAGTGAGTGAGGTGAGAGTATGTGTGTCTGTGTGTGTGTGTAATGTAACACGGATTATTCTGCGCATGCGC
>CM050412.1:39113713-39153713 GCA_027564155.1 Gymnocypris eckloni scoliostomus | reverse complement strand
CGATAATGAATAACTACACAGGAACTAATGCACTTAACTATCAATAAACTTGGATTAACGCTTTAGTAAGTATTAGTGCTCAGTTGAAACCTAATCAATAACTGCTATATTTATATATCCTGGATAACTCCTAAAAACTACTGTATACTAGGGGTGGGCGATATGACCAAAATCTTATATCACGATATGACCAATTTTATATATCGATAACAATATATATCATGATATAGTGATTTCTTTTCTTTTTAAAAGATTTGTATTATATTAAAATCTTTGATACCATAGAATTGTCATAATCCTTGTCACCAATGTCAATATCAAACCAATACAAGCCTAAAGAGAGAGATAAACTCATCCTTATTTCATCACTGACTCTTTATTTATCTACAGTGAGGTTAAGAAACGAATTAATAATAATAATTATTACAATAAATAAGAAACGCTACATATGTTGTGTAAAATAATTAGTCTTCACTGTGTTAATTATATCTATCTATCTATGATAGATATAATTAACACATGTGTATAGATTCTATACATATTATAAATATATAATTATTATTATTTATTCTGATCAGGGGCGTCAGTTTGTGTTGAAAAGTGGTGGGGACAAAAGATCAGATGAAAAAACATTACAGCAGGATGGGAAAAATATTGAATAACGGCGCATCAAAAACGGGCATAGCGTAGGCCAGTCAACAACACGAAAATACTCAGCATAAAACCCTCAACAATGTCGACTGCACATGTAACAGTCCCTGCAACAACAGCTCAACCGAACAGTGCCAAAGCACCATACTGTAGAAAACAGCAGCGCGTTAAGTCAATGATTACAATGAAATTCATTACATATGTAAAAGAAAACACACCATAAGCATACAACGCAACATATCTGCATCAAATAACACCAGATAAAATTAAAACAATGTGGGGTTTGCAACCCACATAGAATGCAGTGCAGTTAGAGAACCAAATCCACAAAATGTGAAATCCTCCTCTGCCATCGCACATCGCAGCGTAACCAATATAAAGTGCCATGATAAATACTGTCATTATGTATGCCACAAAAAACCCACACTAAAATCCAAACTATTTTAAAACTATAAGATGGCACGCAGGCCCTCTCTCTCGCATGCACACGCCGCACGCACACACACACACACACACACACAAAGCCATTTTTTTATTGATCTGTAAATTACAGTAATTTACAGATTTAATTTAATTAATTACTTAATCAGCTACAATTAACTAAATCAATCACAGTGCAAATATATGCTATATAAAAACTCCCCTACCTGTACTGTTCATCAACATCTTCTCTTAAAGTTGAAAATTTTAAAACTTCAAGAAGAACTAACGATGTTAGCCGGCTAATACATGGATGAATGAAACCTCCTCCCCGACACTTCGAGGTTTGAACGTAGCGCATCATGTCCATCCATTCCTGCTCAGGCCAGAAAGCAAATTCATGAAGCTGGAAAGGAGCGGTAGTCCCGTGGAATTTCTAACTAACGTTAGCTAACTTCCCGCTTGAAGGCCGAGAACCGGCTTCTGTTGTTTACAGACCACGCAGCCTCTGTGTAACTAGCTAAACGTAGAGTTCAATATAAGACTGATCAGAGTCGGCGCCAGGGCAGATCTACTGGAGGGGCATTGGGTCATCGGCGGGGGGGCACTGACGTTTGACAAATATTTTGATGCAGTGGCGACACAGTCCAACACAGCAGAAATGCTATATAAAACTAAACACGTTTTTTATTATTATTAATTATTACATGGCTTGGTTGAATTCTAAAGTATAATGCGGTCTGTTACTTCTTGATAACAGCCGCTGCTAAGTACCGTTGCCATGAAAAACAGAGCGTTGCTATGTACGCAGGATTCTAACCGTAGAGACGGAACAGACTATTTTCTTTAGCGGAAGCAATACAATAGTTTTTAAATAAATAAACTCCTTTTTAAATCAATATTTTCAAAATATTGTCAAATTATTGATTTATTTTGTAGGTAGCCATGTAATACAACCGCCTCGCTATACATGATCCCTTACATATCTTACAGGCAGCCAAGGCAAGGCAAGTTTATTTATATAGCACATTTCATTCACAGTGGTAATTCAAAGTGCTTTACATAAAAAGTGAAATAATCATTCACAGCAATAAAAACAAGGAGTTAAAAATAATAAAACAAGGAATTTTAAAATGATATAGAAATTGATTTAAAATGAAATTTAAAACAGTTAAATAGAAAAGGATTATACATAAAATAATGCAGTCAGTTCGGACGTAGCACAGTGCTCATTCAACAAATGCACAGCTAAACAGATGAGTTTTGAGTCTGGATTTAAATGTGGCTAATGTTTTAGCACATCTGATCTCTTCTGGAAGCTGGTTCCAGCTGCGGGCGGCATAATAGCTAAAAGCGGACTCCCCTTGTTTTGTGTGAACCCTTGGTATTTCTAACTGACTCGATCCTAATGATCTGAGTGCTCTGTTAGGTTTATATTCAGTGAGCATATCTGCCATATATTTAGGTCCTAGACCATTGAGTGACTTATAAACGAGTAAAAGCACTTTAAAATCAATCCTAAATGTAACTGGAAGCCAGTGTAAGGACCTGAGGACTAGTGTGATATGCTCAGATTTTCTGGTTCTAGTCAGAATCCTGGCAGCAGCGTTCTGGATGAGCTGCAGCTGTCTAATGGTCTTCTTTGGAAGGCCGGTGAGGAGACCATTACAATAATCCACCCTGCTGGTGATAAAGGCATGAACAAGTTTCTCCAAGTCTTGACTGGAAACAAAACATCTAATTCTTGCAATGTTTTTGAGATGATAGTATGCTGATTTAGTTACTGCTTTGACATGACTACTAAAGCTAAGGTCTGTCTCTAGAATCACCCCAAGATTTCTGACTTGATTTTTAGTTGTTTGACCCCTAGAGTCAAGGTATGCATTCACCTTGAGAACTTCATCTTTGTTTCCAAATGCAATGACTTCAGTTTTCTCCTTGTTTAACTGAAGAAAGTTTTGGCACATCCAACTGTTAATTTCATCAATGCATTGGCAGAGGGAGTCAATGGGGCTATAATCATTTGGAGATAAGGCTAGGTAGATCTGGGTATCATCAGCATAGCTGTGGTAGGCAATTTGGTTCTTCCTCATTATCTGACTTAGTGGGAGCATATACAGGCTAAACAAGAGCGGTGCAAGAATTGAGCCTTGTGGGACTCCACATGTCATGGACGCCCACTTAGACTTATGCTCCTATACTCACATAATAACCTCTCCTTCTAAGTATGACCTGAACCATTTGAGTGCCATCCCAGAAAGCCCGACCCAGTTTTCCAGTCTCTAGAAGTATGTTATGGTCGACAGTGTCAAACGCAGCACTAAGATCTAGTAGTACCAGCACTGATATTTTGCCAGAATCAGAATTAAAGCGAATATCATTTATTATCTTAATGAGTGCTGTCTCTGTGCTGTGATGCATGCGAAACCAGATTGAAAATTATCCAGGAATCCATTTGAGTTTAAGTAGTTGTTCAGCTGATTAAAACTACCTTTTCAATAATCTTACCTATGAAAGGAAGATTTGATATTGGTCTATAGTTGCTAAACATGGTGTTATCAAGATTGCGCTTTTTCAGAAGGGGCTTAACAACTGCAGTTTTCAGGAGTTTGAAAGTCCCAGAAAGAAGTGAGGTGTTCACCACTTCTAAGAGATCTGCTTCTAAACAGTTAAGCACACTTTTGAAAAAAGATGTGGGAAGTGTGTCAAGATAGCAGGTTGACGATTTAAGATGCTGTACTATTTCTTCCAAAATTTTGCTATCAATTGTTTTAAAAACAGACATAGTCACTTCTTTTGAGATTGCTGTCGAATCTGTGTGACCTCTGTATTACAGGAAGATGTGCCAATCTCCTTCCTGATATTACTGATCTTCTCTGAAAAGAAGGAAGCAAACTCATTGCATTTGCTGTCAGAGAGCATTTCACTGGGAATCTGACTTGGGGGGTTTGTCAGTCTCTCAACAGTAGCAAAAAGAGTGCGAGTGTTGTTTAAATTACTGTTTATAAGGTTTGAGAAGAAGGTCTGTCTAGCTGTGGCTAGTTCCAAATTGAAAGCATGAAGGCTGTCTTTATAGATGCTATAGTGTATTTCAAGTTTCGTCTTCCGCCACATCCGCTCAGCTTTTCTGCATTGTCTTTTCATATTCTGAACTGCTGTTGATTTTCTCCAAAATGATTTTTGTCTGCCATTCTTCTTGCTGACCTTTATCGGTGCAATATCATCAATAACATTCTTAACTTTTGAGTTAAATGAATCCAGGAGAAGATCAACAGAGTCTGCAGAAATGCTTGGTGTTAAAGATATTGCCTTCATAAATAGCACACTAGTGTTCTCATTAATGCATCTCTTTCTGACAGAGACAGATCTAGATTCAGTGGTGACAGAGATCAATATATCAAAGAAAATACAGAAGTGATCAGACAGAGCTACATCCTTAATGACAATGGATGAAATGTTTAGACCTCTACTTATGAGTAAATCTAGAGTGTGTCCACGATTGTGTGTGGGTCCGTGCACATGCTGAATCAGGTCAAAAGTGTTTAAAACAGTTACAATTTCTTTTGTAGTTTTGATTTCGGCATTGTCTATGTGAATATTAAAATCCCCTGCAATAGCAAAACAGTCAAACTCTGAGGAAATCATTGATAACAGTTCTGTGAACTCTTCAACAAAGGCTGGAGAGTATTTTGGGGCCTGTAAATGATAATAAACAGAATGCGTGGGCACCTTTCAGCACAATACCTAGATATTCAAAAGACAAATACTGACCAAATGACACTTGCTTGCATTGATAAACATCTTTAAACAGAGCAGCTACACCTCCACACGTTTCAGTGAGGACTGTTGCACTGCAGTTGTCTTCTAGCCATGTTTCAATTAGAAACATAAAATCCAGTATAAAGTATAAAACACAAATGCAGATAGACCCAGCAAACATTTTTGCTGCAAATCAAATGTAACAAGTTTACTCAGCGACCAGTGACCAATAAGCATTGACCAATGATGACTAAGCCTAGTAACATGTCATGAACAACCAAAATTATGCGTTTTCCCGTTCTTTTCATTTTATTTCATGTAAGTTACAATTTGTACATTTAATATATATAAAAAAGATTTTGGGCCACGTCATGGCCTGTGGCAGGAGGGGCATCAATAACTGCTAGGGGGGGCACGGCCCTCGAATGCCCCACCACAGCGCCGACGCTGAGACTGACATTGGTCAGTATAGCCAATCTGCGTACCCGCCCAATATGGCAATACTGCACAGGATAATCAATTGTAGAAAAATGCAGTAACATAGCTAGCTAAACATTTAACCAAATAAACCTTTAACATTTCTTGGTTCGCTTGATTTTTCAGAACATTTTAAACAAATGCTTCGAAAAGTGGTGGGGACAAAATCTGCCATTTCAAAAAGTGGTGGGGACATGTCCCCAGCGTCCCCAGTGTAAATGACACCTATGATTCTGATTAAAGTTACAAAAGTGATTTAGTCGAGAGCAGAGAGAACAGTGTGCTATGATTAACATGAATGAATATTGGAACGCTTCCCCTTTAAGACCGAAGTCCGGATCTAATATAGCTCAGTTACTGTTACATATGCGTTTTCTCTTTCTGACGTTTACTCTCTCTTAAGACCTAAATCGCTGTGTTTGAGGATACTTGCAAAGATGGGGATTCTGACGCATATAAGATAAGGGTGTTCATGTAATCGTTCAAAGTCGGCAAAAAAGAATAAGCGCCCTCTCACACACCATCCATTCCTGCTCAGGCCAGAAAGCAAAACGCAGCTGGAAAGGAGCTCTGTTGTTTGATTTTCAACTAATCGGTTGTTTTAAAACTGCAGTGCTTAAAAACCGCTTCTGTTGTTTACAGATGTAGTCCCTCTGTGTAACTAGCTAAACGTGGTTCAATATAAGACTGTCTCCCGTCACACAGCGAAAGATCAGTCACTCATTGGGTCATGAAAAGGTATTACCGTGAACAATGTATTTTGAAACACCACGATATAACACAGCAGAACATAATATGATAAAACTAAAGACTTTTTATTATTATCCGATATATATCATGGCTTGGTTGAATTATACAGGTTCATAATGCGGTCTGTACTTATGATAATGTATAATTCATGCTAAATGAAGATCTTGGTAACCCACTAGTTATTATTTAAGTGTTACCAAATCATGCAAAATGAACTACTAACGAGAACCTCAGTAATTACTAGAGAGTAATCACAATCTTCACTTTAGAATGAATTATACATTATCTATTATTCATATTAATTATGAACCTGTATATACAGTAGCTCTTAGGGAGGTATGAGAAAACAATAGTTACTGATTAGCTAATAGTGAACTACATTTATTAATATTACGTTACTCGTGTGATCTTGTGTAGTTATTTATATATGGAACATTATTCTAAAGTGGTAATTCAAATACCATTACATAATTATTAAATCAGATGCAATGTCATAGCAACTGCACAAGGATTTCATTAATTAATAATAATTTTAAATTTGATATAGAAATTGATTTAAAATGAAATGTAGTACATTCAGTGTAAATAGAAAACTTTACATGAATTACTTTTACTTGAGTAAAAGAACGTAATAGATTTCTAATGTAATTAAGTGTCAAATGTATAATATTATGCTTTGTAATGTTGTGAAAAACACTTGAAAGAGTAAACATACTTCACTACGGTCCACCTCGGTTCATTATTGATTAGCTGAGTCTGTACTGTAGGGCTGTCTTAGAGGGCATCATTTCTCTTGGGGGGGGGATTGAATATAGTAATTCTATTGCTATATTCAAAGCAATAGAATAACACTATCTTTGAAAAAGTGCATAGTGCTTAAAATAATGTTTATAAACCGCTAAATACTCAAACTATTAGAAACAAAAGCATCGTGTAAGTATGTATAGTTATATAGTGAAAACCAATCACAGTACTTTGTTCATTTAAAAACATGATGCAGAAAAAACGAGTTTTTTTAATAGTTGAACTTGCATTAATTTGACACTCTTTCTAAACATGCGTCTCTCTTGTGTGAGCAACGCTGATGGACGTCTCTATAGAACATGTTATAAATATGCGTTCTGTGTGAATGGCTTGGGTTCAGTTTTGACGTAAACAGCACAGGGTTCGTACACATTTTTACCAACAAATTTCCATGACTTTTCCATGACTTTTCCATGACTTTTGTGACAATTTCCATGACCTAATTTCACATTATTTTACAATAAGAATAAAAATCTGTTCAAATTATCAAGCATTTTAACTAAAATGAATGACTATTAATACTATTGTTTGCTTTTTGTTTTAGTACAAGCTTAAACTTCATCTTTGTGAAGGTCCTTGCAGTCCGAAATTTCACACGCAACGATACAAACATTTTGACATGTAAGGACCTTTCATCAACACAGAGAACAATCACTATTATCATTTGGAGATTTAACTCAGTTAAACGCAGGGCCAGAATTTCGTATGCAATATATATATATAGGGCCCTATGAAATTTGGTTTTAATTTTTCCCAAATTCCATTATTTTTCTAAATTCATTTTTACGCTTTCAATTTTTCTAGATTCCGTTTTTTCGTTTTCATTTTATAGACTCCTTTTAATGATCAAATTAAAATGTATTTATCAAAAAGCATGTCTAATTAATTTAAATCATGAAAGCCCTTATACAATTTAATTTATTAAAAGTGTAACAAAAATGACATGTTTATGGTCAGTATGAAATGTTATATTTTTTCTTACCTTATGTTTTATTGTTGCCAGAATTCTGTTTTAGCTCGTCTGATTATTTGAATGCATACAAAAATTCTTTTACTCTTACAGTAGCCTTATGAATAGTTATTTTTCCTCAGAAATTCTGTGTTGTGTATTTAAATTTGACTGGTTATCAGATTAAGGCATGAAACATCAAGTTAATTTATATTTTAATGAATGAAAATTAAACATTTACCATGTTAATAATCTTAGCCTACTATTAAAAATATATTGTGTGATTATGTCTTAATAAAATAAAGTTGTATTATTTTTCAAGAGTAGTAGTAGAGTGTTTTGAAGTAGAACTAAATTACAGTTTCATTGTTTGTGACAAACAGATGCAGATAATTAAAACATGCACATTTCTTCTCTTCTCTGTCACTCTTAAATGGGCATATTTGAGAAACAAGTGTGGGTAGTTGTCAAGAATATAATTAAGATGCTGTCATTTCTTCCAAAATTTTGCTATCAAACAGTTGACTAAACATCTTAGTCACTTCTCTTTTATTAATCTGACGCTTGCTGCTCAGCATCTGTGAACGCTAGCCTACTTTGATTTGATTAGAATTAAATCTCCTTCCTGATATTACTGATCTGTTTGCCGCTGAGGCAGAGCAGACTCATTAAACAGAGAGCGCATTTCGAGGACAGCAGATGCTCATGTAGGCCTATAATTATCTTTATTGAAGTGAGTTAGGTTTAAATGCAAGTCGTATTAATTAATGATTTATAAGGTTTGCAATTTTACACATAATAATCTAGCTGTGGATCACAGTACACAAAACTGAAATTGCATGAATAACAGTCAATATTTTTGAGACCCACCCCCAAAAATAAATTAGCCTACTTTCCACAAATCATGTTTTCAGCATTGTCATATATTAAGGAGCCCCTAGCTTCTGAACTGCTTTCCCTGCTCACCAGGATGGCCATTTTTGTCTGCCATTTTGAGTGTAATTTTGCCGCTTAAACGCAACAAGCTGCACTTTTAGACTATTTCAGCCTCGACTTTTTAGTTTATGGCTTGGGACAATTTTCACGCCAGACGCTGGTGTTAAATCGGGCTTGTTTTAGGATTCCTCCTTAGTGTTTTGTATTTTAGAAATCCATCAATTATTATGGTGATGACAGAAGGATTCAGTGGTGACAGAGACAATATATCAAGAGAAAAGCTCGACCTGATCTAATAGCACATCCTTTGACAATGGATAAATGTTTAAACTAACATTGTGATATGCTTTTAAGTATTTTATATAGATTTTATTTTAGTCAAGTGGTGATTTAAGGTCAGGCTAAATTGATCAAACATAATAGCCAAACTCACTGTCTTTTGTAGCTGGCGATTTCGGCATTGCTCAAAAGATACTTAAAATAAAACTTGAATTTAATAAACAAATAAATTTTCAAACATATTTCTAAATTAACTTAACAAAGGAAACTGGAATCGCTTTGCCATTAAAAAACGAAACTGAACTATGTTAATGGCTAGAACAGCAGCTGTGTAATACCTAGATAAGAAAGACAAATGGGCTCCAGTCGGACTTGCTTGCATTGATAAACATCTGCTGGACAAGCATTACACCTGTTTTGAGGACCCGTTGCACTGCAGTTGTCTTCTAGCCATGTTTCAATTAGAAACATAAAATCGCAAGTATAAACGCCATTAGGACATAGACTGAGTGCAGCAGAAACCGCTTTTATGCGTTGCAAATCAAATGTAAAAGTTTAGCAAACCAGGCTACATTTTAGTGACAATGCAACAACGACCGATTAGGCAGGTGACAATTATGTCAACTGTACCAAAATGCCATGAGAAAGACTTTACAATTTGCAGCTCTTAATATATATAAAAGCAATTCTATTACGTGTTTTAAGAGAAAGTCAATGAGAAAAAACACAGCTGATAAATAATGTTTATAAATAACTGATTTGATATTCTGTGTGGATCTATTTACTCATCAGCCTACAAGCTATAGGCTATTGAATAAATTTGAATATCCATTTACATTTTAAATTACAATTGCGGAGAAGAGTAGAAATATATATAGCCCATCACAGTACTTTGCATCAAATTCAGGACCAATAAAATATACAAAGATTTGTAAAATAGATTTCCATGACTTTTCCAAAACTTTCTGGGTTTATTCATTTTTCCAAAACTTTTCCAGGCCTGGAAAATGCTGTTTTAAAATTCCATGACTTTTTTTCATGACCCTCTGCATCAATGCTCTATTTTCCTGCAGTATTGTGAATGAGCAGCGCCGCATGCAGTGAGTTCAGCTGGAGAGGATAAATCAAGCATTAAAATCGCATCTCGTGTGGCACTAATAAAGCCTCCTGACGCATGCCTAACATTCGAATGTGACGGATATTGCACATTTTTCTTCTGTGCTCATTTTATGTCTCTTTAGGCTGGTGAAAAAATTGGAAGTTTGAAATAATATTAAGCTTACCGTAAAAATACTCCACCATGCATGGGATGTTATTGAAATCCTAAATGCAGTTATGTTTTGTAAGAAGCATAAATGTAATGGGATAATTCTAATAAAGCTGATTGCTTGTTTGTTAAAGTATTGATTATTAAACGAGAGGTGATTAGTTAAGTCCCTTGGTTCACGGTGTATGTTTTCAGACCTGTAATGTGCATGTTGTTGATTCTTCAGATTGGAGTCGTGTCACGGTTCTGCGGTTTCAGCCGTGGAGGTGACCACATCCAGAAGCTCTTTGTCCTCCGGCCGGGATCTGGGCTTCTGGTGTCCTCTTCAGCTGAAGACTGGACCCGGTCAGGGCAGCTCGTTCCTCGGGGCTCGAGACTGTGCTCCGCCGTGCCAGAACATGTACCTGAAACCACGAGAAGTTCAGTTCATCAAGACCTTCATCGGCGTATGTTCGGTCCTGTGCTTGTGTGCAACTCTCTTCACATCTTTAACCTTCCTCATTGACGTGAAGCGCTTCCGCTACCCTGAGCGGCCCATCATCTTCTACTCCGTCTGCTACAGCGTCGTCTCTCTGGTCTATTTCGCTGGTTTTCTGCTGGGTAACGAGGCGGCCTGTAATGAGCCGAGTCTGCCGGGCCGTGTGTGGACGGCTGTGCTGGGAGCCCAGAGTCGCGTCTGCTCGCTGCTCTTCATGCTGCTGTATTTCTTCTCCACGGCGGGAATGGTGTGGTGGGTGGTTCTGACCCTCACCTGGTTTCTGGCCGCGGGGCCGAAGTGGAGCTGTGAGGCGATCGAGCAGAAGGCGGTGTGGTTCCACACGGTGTCCTGGGGTCTCCCCGGAGCGCTCACCGTGGTGCTGCTGGCGCTGGAGAAGGTGGAGGGAGATGGCATCAGCGGCGTGTGTTTCGTGGGTCTCTATGATCTCACGGCGCTCCGCTGGTTTGTGGTGGCTCCGCTGGCGGTCTCCGTGCTGGCCGGCCTCTCGCTGCTACTCGCTGGCATCATGTCTCTGAACCGTGTGCGTCAGGTGATCCAGCACGACGAGCGGAACCAGGAGAAGCTGAAGAAGTTCATGATCCGCATCGGCGTGTTCAGCGGCCTGTACCTGCTGCCTCTGCTGGTGCTGCTGGGCTGTTATCTGTACGAACAAGCGCACCGCAGCCGCTGGGAGAACAGCTGGATCCGCCGGCACTGCCAGGAATACAGCATCCCCTGCTCCCGCCACGTGAGACCCTCGTCCATCCTTCATTACCTGAGCATTTACTCTCACACCGACTGATTTCTGTTTGGTTTTTGTAGAGCATTGATGTGGAGCAGCCGGAGCTCTCGCTGTTTCTCATTAAATATCTGATGACGCTGATCGTGGGAATATCAGCCGTGTTCTGGGTCAGCAGTAAGAAAACCTGCTCCGAGTGGGCGTCCTTCTTCAAGAGAAATCGCAAGAAAGAGTAAGGCCACTTTCTCAAATCCTAACACAACTGTTCATAGAAAGAGAGGGTTTAGTTTGTCATGTGCTGCGTCCCAATTCGCTTCCCAGCCGCCCTAAATATATTCTCATAGTATGTTTGCCAAAGATGCTACTTCTGGTAGAAATTCGATGTACAGATCGATGCACACTAATATTTCCACAGCAGAGTATTCGGTTAGAACTACAAAAATTGCATAAAAAGTGTTTAAAAACTACAAACATTGCGGATATGCAAGACCAATGGAGAGATCGAGAAAGAGGTTTGAGTGATAAATAATCAAAATCTAACCTGTAGAAAAAAATATTAAATATGTTATCTGCGTTATATTTCATTGGCAGCAATACTGTGAACGTTTATAATGATGCACATGAAGAGTGTTCTCTGCATGATAGACGCGCGATCCGCAGATCAACATGCATCTTCGTTTATTAATTACTTCATCGAATGTGGATAATGTTAACTGTGATGAGATGATTGACAGGATGCACATAACTAAGCAACAGATTGTTCGTTAAAAACATAATGAAGTAGTCATTAAGTAAAATAGTAGTAATACTGTGTTGAATGCAGAGGTTGCGTTAGTTTATAACATTGTCGGTCATTTTGACGAACATGGTCATAAAAATTCCATCATAATCTATTATTACCCGTCATTTTAATTATAATAATACATTTAATTGCTTTAAATTTTGTTCACGTTTTAATTTTTTAATAATGAACCCAGCGGACCAGCATACAGGCTTATGCATTTATTAATTTATTAATTAATTAATAGAACAGATTAACAGAGACCGCGTCACCCTTCATGTTCAACACCGCAGTGACCGCGGAGGACTCTAAAAACCACTAAATATCTCTATTTTAATGAACCAATATCGACTCTTAACTCCCAATCGATGCAATATGATTGATGATGTACAGTAGGCTATGTACAGTATCGCGCGCCTCCCATCCAGTACATCACAATAGGCTGAGCTTTGTGCATCGTTACTTCTGTCCATTTTAATTAGGAAAATCTTGCAATAAATACCGTTTTGTCGCTCTTTAATGTGGCGTGATAGACACCTCAGATCAAGCGATTCACTTTGTGCTTAATCAAAGGCATATGACGGATAATTTTCGGTTAACGTGATCTCTATCTGAACGTGTCCCCGGGGGGTGCCACGTCTGCTAAATGAAGCTCTCTGTTTCGTGCTTCAGTCCCATCAGCGAGAGTCAGCGTGTTCTGCAGGAGTCCTGCGAGTTCTTCCTCAAGCACAACAGCCGCGTGCAGCACAAGTCCTCCTCGCACAAGCTGAAGGTCCTGTCCAAGTCCATGGGCACCAGCACAGGTGTGCACACACCTGCCTCCAGTAACCACGGCAACACACCTGTCTCCACGGCCATCCACAGCCAGAGCATCTCCGATCGCCATCGTTCCTCGGAGACCGGAGCGCATCGGATCAGACAGATGCAGTAAAGCAGACACTCAAACCTCACACAGGTGCATATCACTCATTACATTTAATACTACTCAAAATGGATAGACTTGTTGAACCTTTAATTGGACAGATGATCTCAACAGATAGTTATTCTCACCTACTGTAATTGCTTTTTGAAGGTTGACACCCAAAGATGATTTGCTGAAGGCTGACCAGAGCTCCGCCCACGGCACCAACAACCAATGAAATGGAGAGAGACTCCTGGCTCCGCCTTCCTCGTTCTCATTATTGATGACACTGGAAGCTTTGATTTAATTCCTGTGCACTACTGTAAAATCATTGAGTTATAACGTGATGCTGCTCTTATTTAGTGGCGAGATCTATCTAGATTCAGAATGACTGTCGGTTCGGTTCCGGTGCAGTTTTGCAGGAACAAGTTTGCACAACGTCATCACTGGAATATTACACTTTATTAGTCCCCTGGGGTAATTCACACAGAGAACACAAAACAGAAACATCACACATAATGTGCACAATCTACATATTACATCTGCTACAAGCAGATACCAGAAATATAAATAAATCTGAACCATGGATACAAATAATAAACATGAGTCATAAGTAGCACAGGTATATTTGTAGCAATAGACAACAATACATTGTATGGCTCAAATATTAAGATCATGTTCCATGAAGATATTTCTACCGTAAATATATCAAAACGTAATTATTGATTAGTAATATGCATTGCTAAGAACTTCATTTGAACAACTTTAAACATGATTTTCGCAATATTCAGATTTTTTTGCACCAGATTTTCAAATATTGTCCAAACCATACATCAATGGAAATATTAAATTGACTCTTGAGACTGGTTTTGTGCTCCAGGGTCACATATATATGTATACAACTATGTTGAATAAAATATAATGAAAGAAAGTCACCACATGATAAACAAGAAGATCAGAGATGAGCAGCTTCTCACTTTAGGGAGAATGGTCACCGCATGCTAATCGTTCAGCTAACATACAGTAACGTTATAAAGACTGTATTCTGTCGCTCACACCTTGTTTTCAGTGTTAATTCAATATGGCATCTGCTTCGACAGGTCTATTGATGTTCACATATCTCTTGTATCTCTTTATCAGACTGTCACAATCAATCGAAAGCAAGCCAACAAAGTTACCACGATTACATTATGCCATTTACATACATACATGTTAATACACTACAGTGGAGTTATGAAAATACTTTATAGAATGAACAAGTTTCTCTTGTAGGGTGTAGAAAAGGTGTAGAACAACATTGGGTGGAGGGTAGAACGTGTCAGTTTAAAGTTTTGGATTATCATTGTATAAATGTTTCAGTTGCATATTGAGTAATGAACCTTGAAGATGAAATATTGCTGTATATGTCATACAGTTACTATGTTTATAGTGCAAGGCTTCTCTTAAAATAAAGTTTATAGAAAACCATCAATGCAAAGATGTTCAGCATGTGGTCTTTCCTGAAGTGTAACTGTGTAGTGTTATTTTCCTATACTGTTAAAGTTATGAGAAATGTTATTTTCCTATACTGTTAAAGTTATGAAATGTTATTTTCCTATACTGTTAAAGTTATGAGAAATGTTATTTTCCTATACTGTTAAAGTTATGAGAAATGTTATTTTCCTATACTGTTAAAGTTATGAGAAATGTTATTTTCCTATACTGTTAAAGTTATGATTGTTTTGACTGAGAACGCACACAATGTGATCGGTTTGCTTTGCTCATGGCAGCTCTGTTTGCTTCAATGTTGAGTCAGTCAACACTGAGCTTAATGCTGCTTTCAAAATATATATTTCTACATTTGAATGTCAAAAGATACCGTCAAAGATACAAAATAAGGTATCATGGTTACTTATCACTACCCAAAGGGCACATACTTTATTAATGTCTGTCAAACCAAACGATATACTGAGGTAGCTCGCTCACTGATGTGACTGATGATTTGGAAATGACAGAAAAAGTAGTGCTTTGTAAATTTCTTGAATCCGGCTGTTGAAATCCAGTGTTTTTAACCTCATCAGAGACTCATCTGCTCTGTGCTGTAATTCAGAAAATAATCATTGATTCAGATCCGGGCTTCAGAGCGTGTTCGCGACTCATTTGATTCAGTTCGGGCTTCAAAGCGTGTTCGGGAATCATTTGATTCAGTTCGGGGCTTCAAAGCGTGTTCGGGAATCATTTGATTCAGTTCGGGACTTCAGAGCGTGTTCGGGAATAATTTGATTCAGTTCGGGACTTCAGAGCGTGTTCGGGAATCATTTGATTCAGTTCGGGGCATCAGAGCGTGTTCGGGAATCATTTGATTCAGTTCGGGGCTTCAGAGCGTGTTCGGGAATCATTTGATTCAGTTCGGGGCTTCAGAGCGTGTTCGGGAATCATTTGATTCAGTTCGGGGCTTCAGAGCGTGTTCGCGACTCATTTGATTCAGTTCGGGGCTTCAAAGCGTGTTCGGGAATCATTTGATTCAGTTCGGGGCTTCAAAGCGTGTTCGGGAATCATTTGATTCAGTTCGGGACTTCAGAGCGTGTTCGGGAATAATTTGATTCAGTTCGGGACTTCAGAGCGTGTTCGGGAATCATTTGATTCAGTTCGGGGCATCAGAGCGTGTTCGGGAATCATTTGATTCAGTTCGGGACTTCAGAGCATGTTTGCGACTCATTTGATTCAGTTCGGGGCTTCAGAGCGTGTTTGCGAAACATTTGATTCAGTTCGGGGCTTCAGAGCGTGTTCGGGAATCATTTGATTCAGTTCGGGGCTTCAGATCGTTTTTTTGTATTTATGTCTTCAAAATAAATAATACAAGGCTTTAAACAAGTGAAACATTTATCTGTATGTAAGCCATTAAGACAAAAAAAAATACCCTAAATAAATGTATATGTAACACCCCTTCCCGGGTCCACACCGTCCCAACTCGTATCTAGTGCCGAGCGGGTCTCGAACCCGGGATTCCCACGTACGAGGCGGGCGCTCTAACAAGTAACGCCAAAGGCTACAGCCCAGACGCGATTTCTTTAAGACTGCAAGGGAAGCTCAGCTTCCCCTATAATTGTCAAAAAATGAATGGTCAAATATATGTACTATTATGTTAACATTTTATTGACTAAAAATGCGTTAAACACGTTCCTCTCGAACGAAAACAATTTCGTTCAGAATCAGCTACTTGGTCGGCTGACTCGATTTCCTTCTCATTCATTCCGTGGCGTACAGTGCATTACTCTGTTGAAGCGCGTCCATTGACTTCAATGGGGCTGCTTTAAACAGTTTTTTCAGTGCTTAGAAACAAGACGGTCATTGGATAATGCTGCGATTATGTCCGCCCACGGACGCTCAGCGTCTCTGGGATGAATGGAGGAGTGGGCTGGCCCGGACTCCGAGCGTCTGCGTGATGATTGGAGGGTCTGTCATCTCTTTTTAATCCACTTTTATGTCCTAAAACGCTCGTTTTTTGGGGTCGACAGCTTATAAAAACGTATTTATTGGTTTTTTTTTTAGCTTGTTTGCTATACACATTGTCACATATCAGCTTTTAGACATTTTTTTTTTGTTATAAATAAATGACAAGGAGGCGGCAGCTTCTCGCAATGCAAAGAGACGGTTGGTGTGGGCGTGGGCGTGGTCTTCAGATTATGACGCGTATCACTCTGTGTCTCCATTTCCAACTCAGTCCCATCGCTATTGTATCCCACTGGAATGGCCTATACGATAACATTCCATGGAAGAAAGTGTGGACTTTGTCATTTAAATATTTAATAACTAATAAGGTTAAGGAGGTTTCGTACAAACTGCTTCATCTTTTTTACCCTGTTAAGCTTTATATAAAAAAAATGTTTCCAGATATGGATTCTTTATGCTCTTTCTGTGAGGCTGAAGATGAATCTTTGTCCCATCTTTTTTGGGAATGTACATTTACAAATTTATTTTGGAAGGATTTCTTAATTTTTGTACATGCTTTTTCTTCACAGAGTTTCTTTTTGTTATATAAAGATGTCTTATTTGGTTGTCATAACTTTACTAAAGAAGACAATGACAAATATTTTCTGATAAACTTATTCATTTTTCTTGCAAAATTCTTTTTGCACAAATGTAAGTTTCAAGGTGCTAAGCCCTAATTTCCTGTTTTCTGTAAGGACCTTAAATCTTACCTGGATACTCTTCTTACATCCAGCAACTCCAAAGCCCTCAAAACGATTTCATTGTGTCATTTGAATAATATTTTCATGATTTTGTAACGTAAAACTGAATTTCTAATTGCACTCACCCCTGGCATTGGTTTTGTATGTTCTTTATAGCATTCAATAAAAAATAAATAATAAAAAAAAAAAACTCAGTCCCATCGCGGATTTTGCATGTGTAGTCGAAAGACAAACTGCTGCAACCTTCATCGTATATTTCACACAATTTCACACCACATTCATTGTTTCAGTTTGTTAAGGTTTCATTTCTATCCGTCATGTCTATGTGCAATATGTTGTTGTCATTCATCCATTAAAGAATAGTTCCGATATAACTTCTTTGTATTATTTATTTGCTGGTTTTACATCTCAACGCACTGGCATAACATCAGCGCACGAGGGAGCAGCAGCAGGTGAAGAAGAAACAAAAGTGCAGAGTACTAAGTATACACATTCGCTTAACGCGAGTCAAAATAAAAGTCCTGTTTTGTTCACACATGCGCACTATGAACTCTTGCACATTTTTGGCATATACAACAGTCAGTATAATAATAGTAAACAACATAACATAAAAATTAATGAGAACATATAACTCAACACCCCCACTTGTTCTCATAATCTTAAGCCATGTACAATGTCATCACAACTATTTAGTTCCCAAACAGAAAACCTTTGAACTTTAGAATTTTAATTTTTGATACAGATTTCGTCAAAATGTCTGCTACCATGTCTTCTGTTGGGCAGTACACAATATGTATTCTTCCCTCACTGACAGCATCACGGATAAAGTGATATTTAACATCAATGTGTTTAGATCTAGATCTATTCACTGGATTTTTGCTCAGTGCAATGGCTCCCTGATTATCACCATACATCGTGGTGCAAGTGTAAACACTACTTTCCATGCCATTTAGCAGCTGAGTTAGGTACATGCTTTCCTGAGTAGTGTTTGCTAGACCAATGTATTCAGCTTCGCAGGTCGACAGTGCCACTGTAGGCTGTTTCTTAGACTTCCATGAAATAGCAGGGCCTTGTTCTGTCAGGCTGAAACAGTATCCTGAAATGCTACGCCTATCTTCTACAGAAGATGCCCAGTCAGAATCACTGAATGCTATTAGACTTAAAGTCTTTTCTGTTTTCTTGAAACACAGCTCGTAGTCAGCTGTACCTTTTAGGTATCTCAGGACATGTTTAGCAGCTACTAAGTCGTGTGTTTTGGGTTTTGCAAGGGTTTGTGACAGTTTACTGACTATCCAGCTAATGTCTGGTCTGGTACAGGTCATTGCATAGATCAAGCTTCCAACAAGTTCACGGTATTCTTTGGGGTTCTCAATTTCGTTGTTGTTTTCTTCCTCATTCCTATTACACTCCACTTTTAACTCACTTGGTGTAGCTTTTGGTTTACAGTTTGACATTCCAAACCTTTCAAGCATTTTGAGAATATATCTTTTCTGATTCATTTTAATTTCTCCCTCTTTTTGCTCAAACTGAATTCCCAAAAAATAAGATATTTTCCCTAGATCCTTCATGTTAAATTTGGACTTCATTATTTCTTTAAAACTGTTGAGCAGATCCTCACTGCTTGCTGCAATTATCAAATCATCTACCCAGATGATCACTATGATTGTCTCATTTTCAATCTGCTTTCTATACACACAGTGATCAGACTGATTTCTCTCAAAGTTGTTTTGTTCCAAATGATCATTTAAAAGTTCGTACCAGTCTCTTCCAGACTGTTTTAGACCATACAAAGATTTCTTCAACTTGCATACTAACTTGTCTCCTATGTCAGATGTCTCTTCAAAACCCTCAGGTTGTTCTAAGTATATGTCTTCCTCTATTGGAGCATGTAAATATGCTGTTTTGACATCCATCTGATGAACTAATAGGTCTTTCTGAGCAGCTATCTGCATTAATGCCCGTACTGAGGTTAGATTTGCTGTAGGAGCAAATGTCTCATGATAGTCTATGCCTTCAGTTTGGTTGTATCCCTTTGCAACATATCTAGCCTTGAAGATTTTTCCTGTTTCTGCATTTTCTTTAAGGGCATATACCCATCTTCCCCCTACTGTCTTTCTGCCCTCTGGTAGAGTTGTCAATTCAAATGTGTCATTTTCTTTAAGTGAGTCCATCTCTTCCTTCATCGCATGTTCCCATCCGGGAGCCTCAGGTGACATAAGGGCCTCTCTATAGGTTTGGGGGACTCCACACACTGCCCTGTAACAATAATCAACACTCACTTTGGTTACATTGTCTTTGGAGTATGTCAGGTAATCTTGTAAATACTTTGGGGCTCTCTTTTCTCTTTTTGAGTGGTAATGTTTTTGACTAGCCGTGGCTGTTGAACCTGTACTGTTTTTGTTATCTTCTGTGTCTACTTTTTCCATAGTTCCATCATATTCTGACACCTCTGTATTGTCTGTATCAATACTCTCCATTTTTACATCTAGGACCTGGTTCTCTGTGCTTTCTTCACTTTGTGGGGCATCACCACTGTTCTCACTACCTTGTGTTCTGTCTCTGTAGCCTCTGATTTCTGAGTAATCTTCATCGGTTTGTGTCTGCTGTTCAGCACTGCTCTTCCTAATGAATTTCACCAATCTATGTTTTGACACCTTTTCTGTCAGTGGATCGTAAACCAGATAAGCTGGGCTATTTTTACTATACCCCACAAAATTCCCTTCGCATCTAGGGTCCAATTTCTTATGATTGTGTTTGTATGCATAGCATTCTGATCCAAAAACCCACATTTTTGAAAGGTCTGGCTTTCTTCCTGTCAACATGAAGTATGGAGTACTCTTAATTCTGTCATTATAGCATCTGTTTCGGATGTGAGTTGCAGTTTGGACAGCATAAGGCCACAGAACCTTTGGTAATCCCTTCTCTATTAGCAGACACCTTCCCATTTCAAATATGGTTCGCCATTGTCTCTCAGCTGTACCATTTTGATGAGGAGAGTACGGAGATGATGTATCATGTCTTATACCCTTTTCTCGTAAAAGTGACTGAAATGCATTGCCTGTGTATTCTGTGCCATTGTCTGATCTTATGCATTTGACTTTACCGTATGGTGCACTGTCTGCAAGGAATTTCTCTGTCGCTAGAGTAGTGTCACTCTTGTTCTTAAGGAAGTAAACAGATATCGCCCCTGAAAAATCATCTGTGAATGAAATTGCATACTTATAACCATCTTGGGAAGTTGGTTCAATGGGACCTGCTAAGTCAGTGTGTACCAACTCTAGGGCCTCACTAGCTTTTGTGTCAGTTTTCCTATTTCTGCTGTTAATGAACTTTCCCTCAGTACAAACGTTACAGTCTAGTTTGGTATTACCTGCAATTTTCATACCCTCTACCACTTCAGGTAATTTCAACAAATCACTAACATTACAATGTCCCATGATCTCATGCCATGTTTTAACATCACAAGTTAGATTCACTTTGTCCCTGGACATCATATCAGTAACTGCTGCATCAACACATTGTTTGTTGTTATTTACCGTTTTCAGGTAGTGCTCTTCTATGAGGAACACAGCCCCATCCTTGCTTATCAGTTCATTCTGTCCTTCCTGAAAGATCACCTTGGCCCCATCTGTTGTAGCAGCTTGAACGGAGATGATGCTCTGTGGGTATGATGGTATGAACAAGGCCTTCTTTAGAGTGATCTTGACGCATTTCCCTTCTTCGTCCAGCAGTAACACCTCTGCGTCGCCTCGCCTTAATGCCACGTTATTCATCCTGGCTCCATCCGCCAGCTCCATGTAGTGTGACTTTGGGTCGAAACTCTCGTCGAATTTTGTGAAAACGTTCTTCTCTGTTAATATGTGAGATGTTGCTCCACAGTCTACCATTAGTCCATTCCTTATAATATTGTCTGGAAGAAATGTTTGACTGACTTTGAACACAAATGTTTGTTCTTCCTCATGTTCCTCTTGTTTTTCTGCTGCCTGTTTTGCTTCGTCTTTGTGCCCGTCCTTTCTCCGGCGGCATGTTTGGTCACTGTGTGTTGAACTTCTATGGTAGCTGCACCACTTAGGTACGCCTTTTTGGCGGCAATCACGCACAATATGATCGGTTTCCACATCCGTAGCAGGTCACGGATGCTATGTCCACTTTCATCACATTGTCCGATTTGGGTTTATCATCAAATTTTTCTGTCTCTTCATAACTTCTCAGTTTGCTTTTGAACTGGGTGAAAGTCAATTCTTCACTACTCTGTGTAGTATGGATAGCGAAAGGTTTGTAGGAATCTGGTAGGCCCTTTAGGATCATAGCTATTATCAGTCCGTCACTTATTACTTCTTTTGCGTTTCTTAGGGAAGTCACCGCTTTCTCAGCTCGGATTATGTAGTCTGTTATTGTCTCGTCAGATTCCTTCTTTAACGAAGTTAGTTCAGTGTATAGGGCGATAATTCTAGGCTTACCCTGACTGGCGTAGTGACTTCGAAGTATTTGCAGAGCTTTCCTGCCGTCATCAGTCGCCTCTCGCATCACCAGTGACAAGCTTTTATCGTCGAGAAACTGGATTAGTTCAGCGTAGCACTCCTCATTCGTTTCCTCGTCTATATCCCCAGTAGACAGTATTGTTTCTTTTAAACCCATTATTCTCAGATGACCAAGAAATTTTACTTCCCATAATTCGTAGTTGTTTTCATCTCCGTCGAAAACTAGCCTCTGCCATCTTCCTCCTGTAGCATTGGCGCGCCTGGGCCCATAACCTGTTAAGGTTTCATTTCTATCCGTCATGTCTATGTGCAATATGTTGTTGTCATTCATCCATTAAAGAATAGTTCCGATATAACTTCTTTGTATTATTTATTTGCTGGTTTTACATCTCAACGCACTGGCATAACATCAGCGCACGAGGGAGCAGCAGCAGGTGAAGAAGAAACAAAAGTGCAGAGTACTAAGTATACACATTCGCTTAACGCGAGTCAAAATAAAAGTCCTGTTTTGTTCACACATGCGCACTATGAACTCTTGCACATTTTTGGCATATACAACAGTCAGTATAATAATAGTAAACAACATAACATAAAAATTAATGAGAAAATATAACTCAACACAGTTTAACATAATTCCCACATTTCCTCCCGTTGAGTTAAATATATATATATATTAGATCGTTTGTTCATTAATTCATATAGTCTGAACTAGCCAGCTAGCAAACTGCACACGATGGCAGACAGTGCTAATATTGTCGACCTGATTTTGGCAAAGCCATTAGAAAGTCTTCCTTACGAGGAGAAACTTAGAATTAAACAGCAGGGCAGATCAACACCTAAGATTGATTTAGTGCAAAAGATAGGGAAAAGTAACAGGTCTTTTCAGCTCTCCTGGTATGACAAAGTTAGCTGGCTGACTGGAAGTGCTGTGAAAAAGAAAATGTACTGCTGGCCATGTCTCTTGATGAAACCATCTCATGGATGTGTTGTTTGGTCAAAATTGGGGTTTGGAGATCTGTCAAACTTTGACAGGGCATATAAAAGGCATGAAAATAGCAATGAACGTGAGTGCATGTGCAAGATTAAGTTGCATGGGCAGGATCAGGGTTGAGCATGCAATCAATGAAGGTGCTCGCATTCAAGTGGCTAAACATAATGAAACTGTTAAACAAAACAGGGCCTTCCTAAACCGCCTTATTGATGTGACATCCTTGCTTGGCCGGCAGGAGCTGTCGTTTAGGGGACATGATGAGAGTATTGAATCATCCAACAAGGGGAATTACAGAGAGTTCACAGAAACATTAGCTAAATATGACTCTGTCCTGTCCACACAATTCGAGTCCTCAACTGTGTTTTCTGGTATGTCACACACTATTCAAAATGACTTGATCTCTGCTCTTGCAGCCACCATTTCTGATCAGATCAGAGATGAAATTCAGGATGCTCCTTTTTGGATGGCAGGTGGATGAAACCACTGATATATCCTGCCGTGCCCAACTCTCTGTCATTGTTCGCTATGTGGATAGTGCAGGTAAAATTCAGGAGCGCTTCATTGGATTTTTGATGTTTCTGGGGGCGAGATGCTCAGTCCGTTTTGATGTTTTAAATGAGAACATGCAGGGCTACAATTTTAAGGATAAGCTTGTGGCACAGACCTATGATGGGGCTGCTGTCATGGCTTCAGCTCTCAATGATCTGCAGGCCAAAGTGAAAGCAATAGCCCCCAGTGCAATGTTTGTGCATTGCTATGCACACAGACTGAATCTGGTGCTGTCACAGGGGCCAAATGCTTGCCTGAGTGCAGAATTTTTTTGCATCACTCTCTGGGTTTGCCACATTTTTCTCAAAATCCACAAAGAGGACGTCTTTTCTGGAGTCTGCAGGCTGCTCAAGGTTGCCCAGAAACGCTCCTACTCGATGGAATTTCACATCACGGATAGTGAGCACTGTGGCAAACAATTATGATGGCCTCCTGCAGACATTTGATAACATCATTGCAGATACGACAATGGATGATGATACACTGGATTGTGCCAAAGGCTTCGTGAGGAAACTGGAGGATTTTGAGTTTGTGTTCATGTTGTACACATATGAACAAATCTTCTCTGAGACTGATGTGGTCTTTGATATTGTCCAGCAGAGAGCGATGGATGTTCTTTACTGCAAGAAAAGAATTGAGTCTCTTCTTGCATTTGTCAAAGAGAAGAGGTCAGAGGGGGCTTTCCAAGCTGTTTATGCCAAAGCAGCAGATCTCACATCAGACCCAAGAGATGAGTCCATGAGAAAGCGCCGTCTGACCCAATTGCAGGATCCCCAAGAGCGCTACAGAAATCTGTACATGGCCATCCTTGATAACATCTTGGAGCAGATTCCTCGACGTTTTTCAAATTTGGAAATTATGCTTTTCTTAGAATTAGTCAATCCAGGGAAATTTGATGACATGAGACAAGCATTTCCAGAGGAGGCCTTCCAAAGTGTCCTGAAAAGTTATGGCCATCACTTTGATTCAGGAGACTGAGGTCTGAACTTCAAGTCCTGTATTCAGATCAGGACTTGCAGAGTAACAGGGAAAGCTGTGTGATTACTTGGTGTTCCTTAAAGACATGGAGTTGGACAGTGCAATGCCTCAGCTTTACAAACTGTTCTCATTAGTGGCAACAATTGGAGCTACATCTGCAGGTGTAGAAAGGAGCTTCTCCTGTTTAAAGCGGCTCAAGTCCTACACCAGAACACAATGGGCCAAGGCCGTTTAAGCAGCCTAGCTCTGCTGGCCATTGAGAGGACACTGGTCAAGTCACTGGAAAAGACGCCTAGTTGGTGCGACAGGGTTACAGAGCATTTTCTTGAAAAGGAACGTAGGGCAGAATTTACATATAAATAAATGGACAATTTTTATGATTTAGGCCGAAAATGAGCTTCCCCTCTTTAAAAGATCAGCAGCCGCCACTGCTACAGCCTCTAGCGTCAGTTGCTAGAGCGCCTCTATTTGAGGTCAGGGGAGTGAGGTTTACATTGACCACTGGCATACACGTCCGTTACATATACATTTCACAATTTTTTAAAAAGTGCAAATAATCACTAAAAAGACAAACTCTCGACTCTTAACCCATTGTATCTTAACAAAACCCTGTAAAATGTATGATGAATATCTGAGCTTTAACAAACACCTATGCGCTCTCATCATTTTCATTCTTTAATAACTCATACTGTACGTTCATCACAAAGCCCAAACTGAACTGAGCACAGGAACAAATACTGTCTAAAGTATGACAAATCCACTCTTTAGTGGAGAAGTAAACACTTAATAAATGAGTTCAGCACATCAGGACAGACATGACACGGTCATTATTGTTCTGCTGTCAAAGATGTTATTGGATTAAATACATGTTTCACTTGTTCTGCGTTGATTAAAATACAGTCTATCTGACATTAAATGCTGTGTCTTAAGCAGCTCTTCGTAACATGAACACAAATCATACAATAGTTAGACACAAAAGAGATGTAAAAGTGGTTAATTGTATACATCGATCCGATCAAAATAGCTGCGTGTTGTGCAGCTGTGTGCAATCTCGACACTGATCTATTAGCTACATTTATCCTCTATGCATGTTATTGTTATATCACGTCACATTGAAATAGCAAGTGTTGTTATATTGTTATATTCTCGACCAGTGGTGTGCACAGGCCTCCAGGGGGGCAGGGGCGAAATGGCGCTACGAGGGCACAATCGTGAACCGGGGGGTGATGTTGTTCCCCCTCGGCTAGGAACAAAAATAAAAAAAGGATGGCAGATATTTAGGCCAAAGTGGGTGAAGATAAAAATCTTTGTCGTTATTTTATTTTATGAATGAATGAGGCATTTATATAGTGCTTTATTGTGTATTGTTGTACGCCCAAAGCACTTTATAACCATATGTGGGGGTCTCTCCTCAACCACCACCAGTGTGCAGCATCCACTTGGATGATACGATGGCTGCCACAGCAACTGTTTGGTTTTCCACCTTCTTCAAATATCTTTAAACCGATGTGAATGTCTGTGGCGCTGTACAGTATATTGATACGATGGAGCCAGAACTGCAGCTGATAGAATGTGTGCTGTAGCACGATACAACCATATTTCTTCAAAAGCAGATCGTGGAGACATCTTTATCCAAATGGGTGCCTAAGCAGGATTTTATTGTTGTGCCCCCTCCCTCAAATATTATGGAAGTAAAAAATAAAACACCTACCATAAAGGGTCAAAATAGAACTTTGATAATATATAAAAGTAAATTAAATAGTGAATTGTTATTACATTGTATTATTTACAAAATTGTAGCTCTAGACAGACCTATGGCAGTAATACAGTTGTCTGATTGATTTTATGGTCTCAACCTTTCATAAATCACACAAAAGAAAATTAAAGGAGTTTTACTACGAAAACCATGGTTTATTTTTGTAAGGGTTGTGATGTCCATGTTTTTTGTTGAAGAAATTATAGAGGCTGTCATATATAGCAAAAAGGTGGCCAAAAATATTTAAGTGGATATTTGAATTAAATGTTTGGTCAATAGCCTATTTAACAAGGACATGATCGTCCTGTAAGAGTAACAACAGCAATGACCAGGCCTTTGGTGCCCTTTACAGGCATTTATAACATGTAATGTTGAAAAAAAAATACAATTAACACCATCACAACATTTGTAATGGTTTTACTTGTTATAATGGGACTTGTATTGGTTTTAATGGAAACTGTAATGGACCCTGTGGGTCTCTGCTGGTAATTGGTTACCTTCTATTGGTGGCTTGTTAAAACCAATACATCCTAATGAAATATGTCCCAAAACACACTACAGAAAGCCATTTTTGTATGTTTTTTTAATGGTTAAAAGTTGATGGTTTGTAATGGCATTTGTAATGTATTTGTGATGGTGTTAAGAATTTTCTGTAATGGCTCTATCATTTTTTTCAGCAGGGTTGCCTCGTTGTTTTTATATAATGCATTTTTAGTCATTTTAAAGGCTGTTGATGGCTTAGGTCTGTTTTTATAACCAAAACAATTTTATATATATGTATATAATCTTAATACTTGTTTGATTATGAATGTAGCCTACCTGAAAGTTACTTTTTTTTTTTCTCGGCGCCGGATTGCTGATGTCTTTTCACGAGCATCTGCGTTCAGCCGCAAAAATGATGTGTGAGCGTGGGGGGGGGGATGGCACACCCTTATGGCAAGCCCTTTTAACATTTAAAACTTTTTTTTTGACTATCCATAAATATAATTTTGGATAGTCACAATTGTAATTCCAGATATCTATATTACAATTATGACTAGTCGTAATTTGAATCAAGATATCTACAATGTGTTTATGACTAGTCATAATCTTCCATTGAAAAATATTTGCAGATATCTTCAAATGAGTTGACTAGTCGTAATCCCAATTCAAGATATCTAAAAATGTATTTGGGATATCTTTAAAAAAATTCAATTAGAGATATCTCTAATTGTATTTTGACTAGTCAAATCATATTTAAAGATATCTTCAATTGGGATTACGACTAGTCAAAACTCATTTGAAGATATCTCTAATTGAATTACCACAGATCGAATTGTAATTGGAAATATCTCACATTATCGCGCTGCGTGTCGCACCTTCGGTAGTGACTGACACCTGCCGCTGGGTGCCGCTGTATAATGTAGATTGCGTGACACAAGCACGTCAGAACAATATTGATTTAATTAACAGTATGTTGCGGTCAAGTATACGATTTATTGCATCGCGAAATTCATTTGTACAACAAATATTCCTCTGTTAAGATTCAAATGTGTCTAATGCCCCTTAATGTGTATTTTTCATTGTAAATTTATTTCCAGTAGCCTGCTTTGTACAATAGCCATACATTCAAATAGGTAAATAAGCTTTTTTTTTCTGACACTTGCCAAAAAGTGTTTGGCATGTGCCAAACAGTTTTGCCGTCTGTGCGTCAGATGTCATGTCACGTAATGTTAAAACTGCTGCTGCCTCAAAGGCCCCCCCCCTCCCTGTGCACGCCACTGTTCTCGACATCAGAACATGACGTCAAACTGACTGATGAAGTCCATCTGTGGCACGAGCTTATTGAACTGATTAGGTCTTCAACCAGTCATTAGGAGCCAGTGGCTAATGAGTTAAACTCTGACGGGACACTTTACAATAAATGTGCAAAAGACACTGTAGCTTAGCTGGACTCAGTCACTGTTTCTCCGGTTCCTCCAGACACAGAACAGACCTGATATTCACATTTTTTTTTTTTTGACAGAGAAAGCTGTGCACAAATAGAAACACTCACTCATGCACACATTCATGTATAAAATAAAACACCCCCCAGAAAACAGTGCACTTTCTCTGGAGATAGAAAGTGGAGCAGGTGCTCAGTCTTTGATGTCTGTGTGTGCACGCGCTTGTTAACACTAGAGTTTGTGATCCGCATTAAAATACATCAGCAGTCTACATCCGACGCAGTTATAACCTCTAATCTGGAGATATTAGAGGTTTAAATCATCTAACGGACCGATGATCCTTAGTCGTTGTGGATCAAGATTAACAGTTGTTTTAATGACTCATTAACGTGTTTTAGTTAATCGCGTATGCATTAAATAATAAAGATGCAAAACAGGTTAAATGAAATACTGCATATTGTAGACATACTTATAAAATTATATCAAATGCAGTTTCACATTTCCCATCTGCAGTGTTAATTATTTTTAAAATGCAACGCTAAAATAACACCAAACTAAATTTGTGTTTGAATAAATTTCAATGAAATATAGTCAATGTAAAATGTATAGTAAAATGTCATTTTACTTTAGTTGCACTCCTCACATCTGGTGGATAAACAGTGATTTCCTTCAAATCTCTATTAAAGCACGTTAATGCCGTAAGATACAGACCTAAATGCACAAGTTAAACAGGGTTTTATTCTTTTAGTAAAAACTTACTTTTTCATGGTAAGGTTTATTTTTGGATGACCTTTTACAAGCAAACACGGACTAGACTCGACATCTGCTTGAATCAGCTTCATTTAAGAGCCTTTGATCAGCGACAAAAACACACTTCACTAAACACAAGCCATGCAGCGATCACACCATTATTCTGAATAACCTTCAACATTGTTTTACCATCTTTCAACACTTTATAATGACTCATGATAAATCTAGAAACTCTGTGTACAAGCGCAGCACTTACTTGCTTCAGCTGGAGCGCATCCGCGTCTTCTTCTGTTCACATCCAGCTCGAGAAACCAGAGTGATTGTGGAATCAGCTTTTATACCTGTGCTGCGGTGCATCATGGGAAATGGGAGAAACCAAGTGCTGGTGGTGGAGGGGGTGGAGTTAAATAACCAAATAACAGAATCTAGATCATATAAACTTTATTTTATAATACCTTTATTAACAGACAGTTATGAATATCTCTCCATTGTCGAACAGTTTAATAAAAAAAAACATACACAAAAAAAACACTTGGTTTCTCCCATTTCCCATGATGCACCGCAGCACAGGTATGAAGGGTGTGTGTGTGTGTGTGAGAGAGAGTGTGAGTGAGAGAGAGTGTGTGCATGTGTGAGAGTAAGAATGTGTGTGAGAGAGTGAGTGAGAGAGTGCATGTGTGAGTGAGTGTGTGTGTGTGAGAGAGTGAGTGAGTGAGTGAGAGAATGAGTGTACGTGTGAGAGAGTGTGTGTGAGCGTGTGTGTGAGAGAGAGTGAGTGTGTGAGAGAGCGTGTGTGTGTGTGTGTGAGAGTGAGTGTGTGTGTAAGAAAGTGAGTGTGTACGTGAGTGTGTGAGAGAGAGTGAGTGAGAGAGTGCATGTGTGTGTGTGTGAGCGTGTGAGAGTGTGTGTGTGTGTGTACTGGTATTCATTACCTTATTTATGAGCACAAGGAAACAAGCTTGTAAATCATCCAGAATGAAGCCGTTGAAAAAAAGTACTTTATGCTGACTTTCATACGTTTCTGTGAATATGAACTGATGTGTCTGAGCAGAAAGAAATAAGTCCAGGGCTGTATGTTTGTGATCTAAAGGGTTATTTGGGCTCTAAATATAAGAGCGAGTGTTATTCGCTTCCTCACCAAGTGTGGAAAAGTACAGCTGCGGAGAGTTTGTGAGCTCTTCATTGTCGCACTCGGCAGAACATTACCTTCTTTGCAAAGAATAACCCTTTTTAAAGACCAAGAGTGAAGAGTGCGTCATTAAACAAGACCAGCTACACACAAAACATTTCACCCAGAGAAGAAGAGTCTGCAAACAGTTTCAGCATTTGCTACCAATCTTTCTTTATTTATAATCAAGGAAAAGCAAATTTAGCGAGAAAGACGATGAGTGTTTGCTAGTGACGGTATGATGTCTTTGGTCCGAACCGGAGCCGGTCGAAGCGCATGACTGAAGGCACTTGATTACAGCGGTCTCAGCTCGTTTTGGACGAGTCTCTCTCCATATACGAGGAAGAACAGAAGTTGCTTTTATAACAGAACTAATAAATCGCACTACATACAAGGCCGGAGCTACAAAACACTATACATATAGTTTACATATATATACAGGATTGAGCTGAGTCACACAGACGTCCCAGCATGCACAGCGAGCGCAGCGTGTAATGAAAGCGTGAGCATGTGAGTGCGCCCTGCCCATGAGTGCACGCGTGAGTGTGTGAGTGTGCGAGTCAGAGTGTGTGCATGTGTGTGAGTGTGTGAGAGAGAGAATGTATGTGTGTGTGGGTGAGTGTGAGTAAGAGTGTGCGTGCGTGCGTGCGAGTGAGTGTGCGTGCGTGCATGCATGTGTGCGAGTGAAAGTGCGAGTCAAAGTGTGTGCATGCGTGTGTGTGCATGAGAGAGTGCGTGAGTGTATGTGAGTGTGTGCGTGTGTGAATGCGTGCGTGCGTGAGAGAGTGAGTGAATGCGTGTGTGTGTGAGAGAGTGAGTGAGTGTGTGCGTGTGAGAGTGAGTGAGTGAGTGGGGGGCTTCAGTCTGGCTGTGAAGGCCTTGTATGAGAAGGCCCGGAGGGCATTTTATGCCATCAAATCACGGTTTGGCCAATTAAAACTACCAATTAAAACATGGGTTAAATTATACCACGCAATCATTAAACAAATTCTACTGTACGGGAGTGAAATTTGGGGACCAGTAATCAATTTTAAAAATTGGGATAAAACTTCAATAGAAAAACTACAACTAGAAATTATCAAAAACATTTTAGGGGTCCATAGATCTACATCCAATGATGCCTGCAGAGCTGAATTAGGCTTATACCCACTGAAGATTGAGATCCAGAAGAGATGTGTTCAGTTCTGGCATCACCTCCATCAATCTGATCCTGATTCGATCCAATATAAAGCCCTCCTCGCCAATGAAACCTCAGCAGAATCTCATCCTCTAAACACACTCGCTCATCAGCTCATCCATAAAACCCAGCTCCTCACCGACTACAGCTTCACCCCCAAAACCATTATTAAAGAAATTGACACAAATCTAAAAGACACTCATGATGAATCTCTACAAATACAATTTGACCTTCAACATAAGCTCCAATGCTACTCAATCCTAAACAGAACCACTACATTTGCCAATTATTTATTGATTAAACCATTTAAAGAAAGACAAATCCTCTCCAAATACAGATTAAGTGACCATGATCTAGAGATAGAGAGAGGAAGACATAGACAAACATGGACCGAGCGAGAGCAGAGGATCTGTAGACACTGTGATCTACAGCAAATAGAGGATGAGAAACACTTTCTGATGATGTGTCCCAAATATCTCCATGTGAGGGAAACATTTCTCCCAGATTTAAAGCCCTGATCCCTTCATTTACAGAGCTCAGTGATTCTGAGATAATGCCCTTCTTACTCGGAGAAGATGATAACACAGCTGCACTCGCTGCTAAATATGTGTTAACCATTCATAATGTTAGATGTTCAACATGATTCACTTGATACTGACCAACTTGATCTTTTCATGTATTTAGAATGATTTTGATTTTATTTACTATTTATGTTGTTATTTATTTACCTATGTTATTGTTGTATATACTGTATATATATTGATGCTTTGGCAACATTGTGCTACGCAGTCATGCTAATAAAGCTCATTTGAATTGAATTGAGTGCATGCGTGCGTGCGAGAGTGAGTGAGTGCGTGTGTGAGAGTGTGTGTGTGTGAGAGAGAGTGAGTGAGTGAGTGAGTGAATATCTCTCTCTGTAACTGTGCGAGTGTGTGTGTGTGTGTGTGTGTGTGAGAGAGTGTGTGTGGGTGAGAGTGTGTGTGTGAGAGAGAGTGTGTGTGTGTGTGTGAGAGTGTGTGTGTGTGTGAGAGAGAGAGTGAGTGAGTGTGTGAATATCTCTCTCTGTAACTGTGTGTGTGTGTGTGTGTGTGTGTGTGTGAGAGCGAGTGTGAGTGGGTGAGAGTGCGTGTGAGAGAGAGAGTGTGTGTGTACCTTGATGTCAGCCTGTAGCTCAGAGAGCTGATCCTCTGACAGTGATGCTGATTGGTCAGCCAGTCTCTTCAGTTCTTCTGCTCTCTTCTGACGAACGTCCAGAGTCGCCACTGTCACGAGAACACACACCTGATCAGCCTCAGAGAACAGCAGACACTCACACACATGCTCACACGCTCGGCATGCACTTTTCACTGTGATTGGGAAAGGTGTCGTGTGTGTAGCAGTGCTGTGGTTTTACTCACGGGCTTCTGGTTTGACTTTGTCCATCTCAGCGAACAGTGCCACCTCTCGATCCATGAGACTGAACACAGAGCAGAACCGGTTAGAGACGAGCCCGTTTCATTAAAGCTTGGCATAAACGTGCTATATAGGTGAAATATAAATGAATTGATTTCAGTAGTTTGTGCTGATTTATAACACCCTCTGAATGACGTACATTCATGTGAGATATAGACTCAACAGTGCTCAGTATATATTTATACTCATTAGCTGTCGTTTCTGCAGTGTTTGCTAATGCACTAAGAGTGAACACTTTCATTGTGCTTTTACTAATGAAGACGACAGAAGAACTAGTAGTTTTACAGTCAAAGCAGCAGAAAATGACTAATAAAAGGAAAATGCTCTAAAATCACTTGTGTCTGTATAATTGACTATGCTCAGAGAAAATCAAGCGACTCTACACTGATAGATGGTAGAACACCATCAAACACCACTGTGGCATCTGTGCTTAAAAGACAAGAACAGCAATGCTAACGCCAAGCTGAAGAGCTACTGAATGCACTTTTAAATAAGTGTGTGCATGAGTGAGCGAGCGAGAGAGAGAGAGAAAAGTGTATGTGAGAGAGAGAGAGAGAAAAGTGTATGTGTGAGAGAGAGAGAGAGAGAGATACCAGCTCTGCAGCTCACAGCAAACGTCTGCTTCATCTTCTTGATGGAGGAGTCCATCTCGTCTCTCACCACGACTCTGTAGCGTGACAGTGACGCCGCACATCGCTGCAGGTCCTTCACGGAGCGATCGACGTTTGGCCCTGAAAAGACAAGCTTTTACAGCACCAGATCATCATCACACACACACACACACACACACACACACACACACACAGCGCTTTCATGAGCCCCAAAACCTCCCGCATCGGGTAAACATCTAACACCAGTCACTTCTCACTAACATACATCTGTGTGTTCCTCCTTCACCAGCGTTTGCTAGCCTCATGACGATGTTTGAGATGCTGTCGAGTCTAATTCAGCACGGCACATGAGCACACGTTTACGTGAACAGAAAAAGGATAATGTTGCACTCATTTTCCATTCTACGGTGGCCGAGAAGTGCAAAACAAATCACGATTATTAAAACAATATAAACAAATAACAAACGCAAATAAACCCCCAAAACAATTCAGTAAACGCAATGACACACACACTCTCTCTTACACACACACACATTCTCTCTCACTCACTCACACACTCTCTCTCTCACTCACACACACTCACTCTCTCTCTCTCACACACACACACTCTCTCTCACACACACACACACTCTCTCTCTCTCACACACACACACTCTCTCTCTTCACTCTGTCACACACTCTTACAGTCACACACACACACACACACACACACACACTCACTCTCACACACACCTGCAGGGGTTGGTGGTTAAAACGGAGAAGGGCACGCGCTGTCTGAACTCCTCAGTGATGTACTCAGCCAGCGGAGGTCTGGAAGCAGAAACAGCTTTCACAATTAAAGTGCATTCATTAATTCTTTCATCGAGGAACAGGATTGATTGACACATGAATGACGACGGCTCAGCACCGAGTGAAACGCTGCTCCTAACGTTATACCTGGGTAACACTGCGCCGGGCCCGGGGTCTTCTGGCCCGGGAACAAACACAAAACGACTGCTGCAGAAACACATGTCAGAGGAGTCAGTGAAGTCGTGCGTCGAGCTGAGATTTAGAACGGCACATCACAACATCGTCTTACCTGCTGTGAATGCTGGGATATTCACAAATGAGATCCGCAAGTGCTTTAAAAGACTCTGCAAACAACAGCGTAGCATCGAGAACAATTAGTTTAGCTTTGAAACACGATCGTGCAACAGCAGCAGTTCTGAAGTCCCGAACTGAATCAAATGAATCGCGCTCTGTTCTCTGAAGTCCCGAACTGAATCAAATGAATCGCGCTCTGTTCTCTGAAGTCCCGAACTGAATCAATGAGAATTGTGAAAAATATTTTACAATTCATATATTGCAAACAAATAATTTCCTATTTTCATAATTAATGTGTTGATACATTGCAAATATTAATTTGCGAATAATTAATTATGAAAACAGTAAAATATTTGTTTGCAATACATTAATTATGAAAATATTTATATGCAATTTACAAATTATGAAAACAGGAAAATACAAGCCATGCAGCGACTACAGCGGAGATAAATCAGGCAGGTTAAAAGGTCAGTCGGATTGAGAAAGTGTTTGTGTATTGCTGGGATTTTTAGGAACACCACAGAGAACAGCTTTCAGAGCACTTTTCATTCAGTGGCCCAGAATTAAGAGCTAATATAACAAGCTGTATTTTTCTGAATAATGGTTCTGGGCAATTCCATGCAAAAGTAAACCTTACCAAGAAAAAACGTTTTTATGAAAATAATAAAACCCTGTTTAACTTGTGCATTTAGGTCTGTATTTTTACGGCATTGACGTGCTTTAAAAGAAATTCGATGGAACTCACTGGTGCAACTAAAGTAAAATTACATTTTCATTTGACTATATTTCACAGAAATGAAATCAAATATAAATTTTGTTTGGTTTTATTTTATCGTTGCATGTTAAAAATAATTACCAATGCAGATGGAAAATTTGAAACATTTGGATACAATTTTTTTGATAAAAGCATCTGCTAAATGAGTAAATGAGCTGGGTTTGACTGAATTTAAGTGATCCTGTTGTTTAGCTTAATCCCCTGGTTTTTACAGACAAGGTTTAAGCCCATTCCTAGACTAAAATGCAGATCTGAGCGGTTTCAACTCAAATAAATTGATCTTAAAACTGATCAGTGCCTTTGTTTTGTCTCAAGATGCACACCAGTTATGTTTTTTCTAAACATGTTCATAAAAATTACTTAATGTCCTAATTGAACTATGGCCTAATCCTGGCTTAGTTTAAGCCCTGTCTGTGAAACCAGGCCTTTGGTTCATAAATTATTGCAAAAGAAGCATATTTTCATTATTTGGTTGTTTTATAAATGAGGACAGCACATGTTGTTGTTTTCTGTGTTAGAATTAGAAAATAAAATGAGTTAATGTACAGTAAAAGTTTGTGGAAAATATGCATAATTTAGTTAATTAAATTAGCACCTAGATGCAACCTCTACAGTGGAGACCAGGAGCCTCATCTATAAAACGTTCAGCAAAAACCATCTAGCAGTTGATCTTATGATCATATCTCGAATATGCATACATATGATTCATAGAATGAACATACGAACAGGAATGTGAAAGCTATGAATAGTAAATGCTCCTGCACACAATTGAATGGTTTCCTTGTAAACGACTCCCAATTAATGTTATTAACATAAAATATCAACAATCATCATAATTTCGAACCGCGAGCTGCAAAAACAGCTTACATTTAAAAAACTAGCAATACTCGTACGTCTGCTCAAACCCTGACGTGATGCAAAGCACTTTTCCACGTCAAAGACCATCTTTATAAATATGAGCGCTGGCGTGGATTTAAGCGTACACTCACTCTACGATCAAATCTGAGCATACGCACGCTTTATAAAGAAGCCCCAGTGAAGACCTCGTCAGCACAACACCTCGAGTCCTCTGCACAACCGGACTCTGCTGCAGCCTAGGGTTAAACTGCAGGAGAACGGGACACTAATTCCCTGATTAATACTGTAAAGCTGCTGTGGATGTTGAATTATTATCCCTCACATATATACAGCTACAGGTAAAGACACAGTTTCCACTCTTGTTTCTGTGATGCAGACAAACAGGCCAAGAAAAGCTAGATTTAACCATGGTCACACTTTTAATCAGCACATTCTGGGGACATTTCTCTTAAGATTTAATTTGCTGTAATATTTACAGGCATTATTATTCTTGGCAGTTTATAATGATACATTTCTCTATTCTGATTGATCTAACTCTTACACTGCAAAAACATATTTTCTTGCTTAGTATTTTTGTTTTCTAGTATAAATATCTATGAATAAACACATCTTAATTACAGAATTTATACTACTAAACAAGACAAAAAAAATACTATTTTGTAATGTAATTCTACATATCAGGTAATTATGGCTAGTGAAAAAATAGTTTCTGATAAAACAGCTTGGTATTTACACAGACACGTTCTGCTCGTTAAAACACACTGAAATAATGCATGAACCATCACAAATCACGGTATCAATCAATCAATCAAACTAAATTTGGACCTTGGGTCTGTAATAAAGACAATAGGACAACATATATGGTTATTCTTTTAAAGGGTTTCTATCTTATACCAGAAACAACACAAATGTTTATGAGAGAGATTGTCTACAGATTCCCAGCATGTCTTCAGTCACCTGAGATCCCAACAGAGCGTTCCCATCACACACACACTGAGACAGGCCGGCCGCTGAAACACACACACACACACACACATGTAAAAGCACTAACTCAGAATATGTGGAGTGAAATAGCTTGAATATTGTCTCACATTTCTGAAATCGGATCCATGATGCAGCCTTCATGGCCACAAACTGCCACTCATCCTACTGATCGGATTTAAACACATAACCAGATGAGAGCGAGGACGGTGGCCCACACTGACCCATCCACCTGAAACACAAACACACCTGAAACACATGCACTCAACCAATCATCAGCCTGTCGGAGGATATGTCCCACCTGTGCCGCCTTCTGCGTCCTCCCAAACACAGCAGCATACCTTTATGAGTGTGTGTGTGTGTGTGTGTGTGTGTGAGAGAGAGAGAGAGTGTGTGTGTGTGTGTGTGTGTGTGGAGTGAGTGAGTGAGTGAGTGAGTGAGTGAGAGGTGTGTGTGTGTGTGTGTGTGTGAGTGAGAGAGTGTGTGTGTGAGTGTGTGATGAGTGAGTGTGTGTGTGTGAGTGAGTGAGTGAGTGAGTGAGTGAGTTAAAGCGGATTGATCTTATGAGTATAACTGCCTTGAGCCTTATTCATAAAAAAATATTTGGAGCATGTACTTAATTTGTTGGCTATTTATATGTATTGTGATGGGAAACATCTATATGGGATATCTGAGAATACACAAGAGTTGACTACACGAGCTACACAATACTACATTTACCTGCAATGGTACATTTTTGACCAGTTTGTTAATAATTGCTATTAACTTTAGTTATTGTTAAAGGCAATTCATGGAAGGTAAGAAATGCTGTAAACTTTAAAGACATGGAATGGGAAAAATAACTGAAAGGATCAAAATCAGAAAGCAGCCCAGTAACTAATGCATACTGTGGCGTCCTCATATACACTATCACCAAAAGTATTGGCATCCCTTCTAATGAACGGTTTGACTACTTTAGTAATTTCCATGAGTGCAAATCTTAATGTTTAAGCATATAATGATATTCTAGGAGAAAATCTAATTGTATAGCAACAGTTTGGACAGGACTCTTTTCTATAAAGACAGCCTTCATGCTTTCAATTTGGAACTAGCCACAGCTAGACAGACCTTCTTCTCAAACCTTATAAACAGTAACTTAAACAACACTCGCACTCTTTTTGCTACTGTTGAGAGACTGACAAACCCCCCAAGTCAGATTCCCAGTGAAATGCTCTCTGACAGCAAATGCAATGAGTTTGCTTCCTTCTTTTCAGAGAAGATCAGTAATATCAGGAAGGAGATTGGCACATCTTCCTGTAATACAGGGGTCACACAGATTCGACAGCAATCTCAAAAAGAAGTGACTATGTCTGTTTTTAAAACAATTGATAGCAAAATTTTGGAAGAAATAGTACAGCATCTTAAATCGTCAACCTGCTATCTTGACACACTTCCCACATCTTTTTTCAAAAGTGTGCTTAACTGTTTAGAAGCAGATCTCTTAGAAGTGGTGAACACCTCACTTCTTTCTGGGACTTTTCCAAACTCCCTGAAAACTGCAGTTGTTAAGCCCCTTCTGAAAAAGCGCAATCTTGATAACACTGTGTTGAGCAACTATAGACCAATATCAAATCTTCCTTTCATAGGTAAGATTATTGAAAAGGTAGTTTTTAATCAGCTGAACAACTACTTAAACTCAAATGGATTCCTGGATAATTTTCAATCTGGTTTCCGCATCACAGCACAGAGACAGCACTCATTAAGATAATAAATGATATTCGCTTAATTCTGATTCTGGCAAAATATCAGTGCTGGTACTACTAGATCTTAGTGCTGCGTTTGACACTGTCGATCATAACATACTTCTAGAGAGACTGGAAAACTGGGTCGGGCTTTCTGGGATGGCACTCAAATGGTTCAGGTCATACTTAGAAGGGAGTATGGGAGAGCATAAGTCTAAGTGGACATCCATGACATGTGGAGTCCCACAAGGCTCAATTCTTGCACCGCTCTTGTTTAGCCTGTATATGCTCCCACTAAGTCAGATAATGAGGAAGAACCAAATTGCCTACCACAGCTATGCTGATGATACCCAGATCTACCTAGCCTTATCTCCAAATGATTATAGCCCCATTGACTCCCTCTGCCAATGCATTGATGAAATTAACAGTTGGATGTGCAAAACTTTCTTCAGTTAAACAAGGAGAAAACTGAAGTCATTGCATTTGGAAACAAAGATGAAGTTCTCAAGGTGAATGCATACCTTGACTCTAGGGGTCAAACAACTAAAAATCAAGTCAGAAATCTTGGGGTGATTCTGGAGACAGACCTTAGCTTTAGTAGTCATGTCAAAGCAGTAACTAAATCAGCATACTATCATCTCAAAAACATTGCAAGAATTAGATGTTTTGTTTCCAGTCATGACTTGGAGAAACTTGTTCATGCCTTTATCACCAGCAGGGTGGATTATTGTAATGGTCTCCTCACCGGCCTTCCAAAGAAGACCATTAGACAGCTGCAGCTCATCCAGAACGCTGCTGCCAGGATTCTGACTAGAACCAGAAAATCTGAGCACATCACACCAGTCCTCAGGTCCTTACACTGGCTTCCAGTTACATTTAGGATTGATTTTAAAGTACTTTTACTCGTTTATAAGTCACTCAATGGTCTAGGACCTAAATATATGTCAGATATGCTCACTGAATATAAACCTAACAGACCACTCAGATCATTAGGATCGAGTCAGTTAGAAATACCAAGGGTTCACACAAAACAAGGGGAGTCCGCTTTTAGCTATTATGCCGCAGCTGGAACCAGCTTCCAGAAGAGATCAGATGTGCTAAAACATTAGCCACATTTAAATCCAGTCTCAAAACTCATCTATTTAGCTGTGCATTTGTTGAATGAGCACTGTGCTACGTCCAACTGACTGCATTATTTTATGTATAATCATTTTCTATTTAACTGTTTTAAATTTCATTTTAAATCAATTTCTATATCATTTTAAAATTCCTTGTTTTATTATTTTTAACTCCTTGTTTTTATTGCTGTGAATGATTATTTCACTTTCTTTTATGTAAAGCACTTTGAATTACCACTGTGTATGAAATGTGCTATATAAAT
>CM050412.1:39104389-39113613 GCA_027564155.1 Gymnocypris eckloni scoliostomus | reverse complement strand
AAAATAACATTAATTGGTGTAAAGCAATGTGTCAAGTGTATGCTCTCACCACACACCAGCTACAGGTGGAGAGAGAGAGAGTCATAGAGCCAATCAAGTGTATGCGCTCACCACACACCAGCTACAGGTGGAGAGAGAGAGAGTCATAGAGACAATCAAGTGTATGCGCTCACCACACACCAGCTACAGGTGAGAGAGAGAGAGAGTCATAGAGACAATCAAGTGTGTCGCTCACCACACACACTACAGGTGGAGAGGAGAGAGAGTCATAGAGACAATCAAGTGTATGTGCTCACCACACACCAGCTACAGGTGGAGAGAGAGAGAGACATAGAGCCAATCAAGTGTATGCGCTCACCACACACCAGCTACAGGTGGAGAGGAGAGAGTCATAGAGTCAATCAAGTGTATGCTCTCACCACACACCAGCTACAGGTGGAGAGGAGAGAGTCATAGAGCCAATCAAGTGTATGCTCTCACCACACACCAGCTACAGGTGGAGAGAGAGAGTCATAGACCAATCAAGTGTATGCTCTCACCACACATCAGCTACAGGTGGAGAGGAGAGAGAGTCATAGAGACAATCAAGTGTATGCTCACCAAACACCAGCTACAGGTAGAGAGGAGAGAGAGTCATAGAACCAATCAAGTGTATGCTCTCACCACACACCAGCTACAGGTGGAGAGAGAGAGAGTCATAGAGACAATCAAGTGTATGCTCTCACCACACACCAGCTACAGGTGGAGAGGAGAGAGTCATAGAGACAATCAAGTGTATGCTCTCACCACACACCAGCTACAGGTGGAGAGAGAGAGTCATAGAACCAATCAAGTGTATGCTCTCACCACACACCAGCTACAGGTGGAGAGGAGAGTCATAGAGACAATCAAGTGTATCGCTCACCACACACCAGCTACAGGTGGAGAGGAGAGAGTCATAGAGACAATCAAGTGTATGCTCACCACACACCAGCTACAGGTGGAGAGGAGAGAGTCATAGAACCAATCAAGTGTATGCTCTCACCACACACCAGCTACAGGTGGAGAGGAGAGAGTCATAGAAGCCAATCAAGTGTATGCACTCACCACACACCAGCTACAGGTGGAGAGAGAGAGAGTCATAGAGCCAATCAAGTGTATGCGCTCACCACACACCAGCTACAGGTGGAGAGGAGAGAGAGACATAGAGTCAAGTGTATGCTCACCACACACCAGCTGGACAGGTGGAGATCGTGGCAGACGTTATAACTGGACTGAATCGTAGCTATGCGTTATAACTGGACACCAGCTACGTAGAGGATAACTGGACGAATCGTAACCACCACGTTATAAGGTGGAGAGGAGATCGTGGCTGACGTTATAACTGGACTGAATCGTAGCTGTATGCGTTATAACCAGACTGGACTGAATCGTGAGCTATGCGTTATAACTGGACGAATCGTAACACACCAGCTATAACTGGAGAGGAGATCGTGGCTATGCGTTATAACTGGACTGAATCGTAGCTATGCGTTATAACTGAACTGGACTGAATCGTGGCTGTAGCGTTATAACTGGACGAATCAAGTGGCTATGCGTACCACACACCTGGACTGAATGGTGGAGAGAGATAGACTGGACAATCAAGTGGCTATGCGTTATAACTGAACTGGACAGGTGGAGAGGAGAGACTGGACAATCAGTGGCTCTCACCGTTATAACTGGACTGAATCGTAGCTGCGTGGAGAGCTGGACTGAATCGTGGCTATGCGTTATAACACACCAGCTACAGGTGGAGAGAACTGGACTGAATCGTGTGTATGCGTTATAACTGGACTGAATCGAGCAGAGAGTTATAACTGGACTGAATCGTAGCTGTGCGTTATAACTGGACACATCAGCTACAGGTATGCGTTATAACTGGACTGAGTGTAACTATGCGTTATAACTGGACGGAATCGTGGTGCGTTATAACTGGACTGAATCAAGTGTATGCTCTATAACTGGACTGAATTATAACTGTGCGTTATAACTGGGCGGAATCGTAGCTGTATGCGTTATAACTGGACTGAATCACCAGCTACAGGTGGAGGAGAGATCGTGGCTATGCGTTATAACTGGACGAATCGTGGCTGAGCGTTATAACTGGACTGAATCGTGGCCGTGCGTTATAACTGGACTGGATCATAGCTGTGCGTTATAACTGGACTGAATCGTAGCTACGTTATAACTGGACTGAATCATGGCTATGCGTTATAACTGGACTGGAATCGTAGCCGTGAGATAACTGGGCGGAATCAGTGGCTGTGCGTTATAACTGAACTGGATCATAGCTATGCGTTATAACTGGGGAGAGAGAGTAGTAGCAATCGTTATAACTGGACTGGATCATAACCAGCTACAGGCGTTATAACTGGACTGAATCGTGGCTATGCGTTATAACTGGACCACATCGTGGCTATGCGTTATAACTGGAGAGAATCGTGGCTATGCGTTATAACTGGACCGAATCGTGGCTATGCGTTATAACTGGACTGAATCGTGGCTATGCGTTATAACTGGACTGAATCGTGGCTGTGCGTTATAACTGGACTGAATCGTAGCTATGCGTTATAACTGGACCGAATCGTAGCTATCGTTATAACTGGACGAATCGTGGCTATGCGTTATAACTGGACGGAATCGTGGCTGCATGCGTTATAACTGGACCGAATCGTAGCTATGCGTTATAACTGGACGAATCGTGGCTATGCGTTATAACTGGACTGAATCGTAGCTATCACGTTATAACTGGACTGAATCGTAGCTATGCGTTATAACTGGACGAATCGTAGCTATGCGTTATAACTGGACTGAATCGTGGCTTGCGTTATAAAGGGACTGAATCGTAGCTATCGTTATAACTGGACTGAATCGTATAACTGGACTGCGTTATAACTGGACTGAATCGTAGCTATATAACTGGAGTTATAACTGGACTGAATCGTAGCTGTGAATGTGTTTGTGTGTTTCAGCTCCGTGTGAGAAGAACAGGAGGAAGGTGGCGGTGAAGCGCGTGAACCGATACGACGAGAGCATCGACATCTACACCGAGTTCTTCAAGCCGTATGAACTCACCTTGTTCGACGACACGTTCAGCATCGCTATGACCAACTCCGCGAGGTCAGCGCCGGCACTAGGGCTGTCAGAAAAAATGAATATTCGTTGAATTAAAAATTATAGGCGTGCGTCAGGCAGTCAATGATGATGTAAGAGACGGTTCAGCGTGTTACCGTCATGTCTCGCCGGATGCTCGTTTGCCTCGTTTACATAAAGACAAAAGTGCTGTTTACTTACAGTGCTCAAATCAGATGAATACACACAAATATTTATTATATATGATTTTTTTCCCCAAAATATTCCATGTTTTCCAATTACATTTTTCTGCATTGATTTGATGATCATCTGTTATGAGGCTTTAAATACATTTTTATAATAAAATGCATGTATAATCAATTGAATACATTAAATAATTTATGGCTTTTTTTACATTTATTCGGCTCTATGAAATCTTGTATTATTCCAGAAATTCTGTTGAGAGTTTACTTTTTCTGTAATTATGATTTAGGTCATTTATTGTTAAAAACTTTGATAATCAAAGGAAGGCATAGTAATTTAATAGTTTAATCTTTAAAAATAATGTAATCAATTAAATTGTAACAATTCCTCATATTTGTTTGACAAAATGCTGCACAAAAGAGGTTTACTGTTAAAATTAAAACATTTAAAATATTATAATTAAACTATTATAATAAATATGTATACATATTTAATAAATAGTTAATTCTAATAAATAACTACGTTAATATTTACGTTAATACCTTTTAATTTGTTTGAAAACTTTATACAATAAATATATAAATAAATGAAATTATTATTATTATTATTACATTCATCGGATTAAAGCAAACTTTTATTTTGACGGGTTGCTGTGAAGAGCTTTAAGAGTTTAGCTTCAGCATCTTTAAACTCTGTTTGTGCACTGAATATATTTCTATATTTTGCAAATACAGATGGATATTCATACCTCTCATGATTTCTCTCTCGTCTCGTCTTTCAGGGAGTTCATGCCGAAGACGGTCGGCCTCGACCCGAGTCCGTTCACCGTCCGCAAACCAGACGAGAGCGCCAAGTCAGTTCTGGGGTGAGATCAGTTTGAAAACAAGACCATTTGTGCTTCGAAATGTGTTTACATCATGAATATTCAGAGCCCGAGGCCTGAGCTTCTCGATTCCTGCAGGAAAACTCAGAAACAATGATGCCAACATATACACAATAATCTCCAGAGGCTAAAACAACAATTACCTTTAGAGTTGTTGTTTAGAAAAGTTCATTTTAAAAATATTTTTATATATTACAATATTTCAATGCTACATTTTATAATGATGTTATTTAATATATTATTGTGTGTGTGTGTGTGTGTGTGTGTGTGTGTGTGTGTGTGTGTGTGTGTGTGTGTGTGTGTGTGTGTGTGTGTGTGTGTGTTGTGTGTGTGTCTGTGTCTGTGTGTGTGTGTGTGTGTGTCAATATATATATATATATATATAAACTGAAGGGAAAATATATATTTTTAAACAAGTCATATGAGAAAATAATGTAATGAATTATGAATTGTTAATGTAAAATGTGTTTATGGTTTTGGTTGATGATATAACCCTGGCTCTGATGGTTCAGTAGCTCAGAGTTGATTTGTTTCCATCGATTGCAGTGTTTTTCGTGTTCAGAGTGGCTGTGAGTGTGTGGATGAGGTGCTGATCTGGTTTCTCTGGTCTGGTCTGGTCTCTCAGCAGTAAGGCCAGTAAGGAGGAGGCGGTGTTGCAGAGGAAGACGGCGGCCAGCGCTCCTCCTCCTCCCAGCGAGGAGCAGATCTCCAGCAGCTCTGAGGATGACTCCGAGGAAGAGCGCGAGGAAGATGGGACAGTGTCTCAGCGCTCCACGCCGATCAAACTGTCCGAGCCGAGCGACAGCATCCGCGCGCATGAGGTACAGCGGCCGCGCACAACTCTCTTTATAACATTATCATGCAAAAAAAATAAAATAAATCAGCAACTTAAAGCAGTGATACGTCTCTTCGGAAGAGAATACTAGCATGCTACTTGTATTATTTCTATTACATTTCTATTATATACAGTATGCAGATGTTTTGTGCACTAGACCACATTTGATGAGATGCTGTATCCCACAATGCAACAGTGTAGTGCACTGGTGTATGAATGCATACTGTTATTTTTAAACAAATAGTATATAAATAGATATGCATAGTAGAGCTGAGTGATTAATTGAAATCGCGATATTCTAATCGCAAAGCCTGCGATGTGGATGTGATATGACTCCATTACCAAATGCATTACTAGGGTCATCGGATGCTGTTTGAACGTAAATGTGTGTTGGAAGTGTGTGTACACATCCATCCTATAATGATAAAAATCCACCCAGTGTTTTTTTTAAATCCCTGTTTTAAAATCCCGTTTGTCAAATCAGGCTGTTCTGAGACTCCTGTCAGAATGAGGTAGTTCTGTAGAGGCCCCTCCCACGAGAGTTGATTGACAGGACTGTCTTACCTTAGCCCCGCCCCCTGAGTGAGCTGAGAGCTGTTTGACTCCGGTGCGGGGTATTAAGCGATTGAGGTGTTTTGTTGTTGTATGTAATAATGAATATAGCAGTCGTCATTAACTCCTGACATCTGAGCCGCTGAAGATGCAGAGGATTAATGTTACTTTCACTGTGAAGTGAACGCGACTAAATCTGCCTAAATGTGTTTATATTCACGCAAATCATTCGTGATCCAGCTTTATCTACAGAAGAAGTGAATATAAGGGTTTTTATGAATCTTTGGAAATCGCCTTTCCTAATAATGTGCTAGTTAGCCAATTTCGCGGCTCAATTCAACAGTACTGCTCACCACCCCAAAGAGAGGGGCGGAGTCAGCAGAGCTCATTAGCATTTAAAGCAACATGGACTAGAACAGCGTGCTGAAAACAGAGCTGATTTTGATGGTAGAAAATTGTTTTTACACTACCATTGAGAAATTTAACCAAAGTATGTTATAGACTTTTCATTTAGACCCTAAGTATTCATATCAACATATCAAGAGCTCCCTTATCAGTTCTGCTTTCAGTACTGGAGAATAAAAGATTCATAAATGTGTTTATTAGTACGTGAACGCTATCTCACACATTTTAAACAGAATTTGAAATAAGCTTATAATGCATGTTCGCTATTCCCAATTCAGAAGACCGCAAACACAGCCTGTCTCTCTGAATGCATCTCATACTCTCTCATCTCATACTCATTTACATATGTAAATTCAGTCTAATTGCTTTGCTAATTTCACTTGGATGAAATGAAACATTCAGCACATTTTCCACTTGTTCTTAAAATCCCAAATACTTAAAAATCAATAAATCAGCCTGTGTAACCTATGCAATACTTTAATAAATGATTTAAGTAATACAGTTCTTTATTTACACAAAATAAACCAATCTTTCCTTATGAAAATAACAATACCATTATAATCTTCCCTGCTGAAAAAACAATAGAACCCCTCTCCAAACACAATAGTAAATTTAAAGTGCCCCATTATGCCATTTTTAAGTCTCCTAATATTGTTTGGGGAATCTCCTACAATAGGTTTACATGCATGCAAGGTGAAAAAATGCTTTTTTCATAATACGTGTTTAATATCACCTCATTTTCCAGCGATTCTCAAACGATTCGTTCGAGCAGTTCTAAGAGTCAGTCTCTCTAAACCCCTCCCTTCCGTGAGCATACTCTACTCTGATTGGTCAGATGGCCCAGTCTGTTGTGATTGGTCTACTGCGTACAGCACGTCTGAAAATATCGGCCCATTGTCGTAGTTCTGTATTTTGAACGCTCGATGGAAATCTAAGCATCTATTATTTATCATACTTACAGGTTGTGATTCAGAGGAGCGCTAGTCCAAATAAACTGGGTACTGAACCATCTTTAAAGAGCGAGCGTTTTGTGTATCCCCCGCTGAACTTCCCGAGATTAGAGAAGGAGTCGCCCGTAAAATGACGTGCTTGAGGGCGGGTCAAGTTGTTCATGGCCAGCCAACGTAGAACATAGGCGGGAATTATTCAAATGTGTTACCGCGTGACGTGTAGCCATCACGGAAATGGGATTCGAATTACTAACGACTCATTATAGAGTCGATTCTTTATTTTGGGAGACTATAACTTTATTTATCGTGCACTTTCAGATACAAACAGCTACACACTGCATGAAAGGCAATATTGGAAATGGCATAAAAGGGGCACTTTAATGGTTTAAGGGTCATAATGGGAAATTGTATTGGTTTTAATGTAAACTATAATAGTGTCTACTGATATAGATTATGTTGGATGTAATCTGGAAGATGGGAACCAATAGAACAACAGTAATTCCCACGGGAATAATGCCCAAAACACATTCATTTTGTAATTGTTTTAATGGAAGCCATAAGAAGTTCTGTGACGGTTTCTATCGTTTTATTCAAAAGGATAACGATAATCATACTGTGCTGCACACTATTGACAATATTGAGCTAAAGCTTGACTTTGCACAATTAAAATATTGCGCAATATCTGTCAAAACAATTTGCAATTAGATATTTTCCCCAAATCGCACAGCCCTATTGTAACAAATAGTATATACTGCACAGCATTCAAAAAGAAGTAAGCTAGTAGTTTCAATCTGTAGTTAGGCTATAGTGCTGTTAACAGGGTTATAGTTAACTAAAACTATATCTACAGTGCCGTGAAAAGGTGTTTGCCCCCTTCTGTTTTTGGGGGGGGGGATTTGTCACACTTAAAAGATTCAGATCAAACTCATTTTAATATTACACAAAGATAATGCAAGTAAAAACAAAATGCAGTTTTGAATTGATGATTTCATTTATTATGGGTAAAAAGCTGTCCAAATCTTCCTGGCACTATGCGGAAAATTAATTGCCCCCTTCTGTTAAATCATGAAAGAACTGTGATGAAGCACATTATTTTAGAAAGCTGCGTTATATTTCATTAGCCAAACCCAAGCCTGATTACTGCCAGACCGGTTTAATCAAGAAATCACTTCAACAGAACCTGTCTGACAAAGTGAAGCACGCTTAAGAGCAACACATCATGCCACGATCTAAAGAAATTCAAGATCAGATGAGAAACTAAATAGTTGACGTGTATAAGTCTGGAAAGGGTTATAAAGCCAGTTCTAAGACTTTGGGACTCCAGCGAGCCACGGTCAGAGCTAGTATCCACTAATGGAGAAAACTTGGAAGAGTGTTGAACCTTCCCAGGAGCGGCCGATCTAACAAAACTACTCCAAGAGCACAACAACGACTCATCCAGGAGGTCATAAAAGAACCAGAACAACATCTAAAGAACTGCAGGCCTCACTGGCCTCAATTTAGGTCAGTGTTCATGATTCAACAATAAGAAAGAGACTGGGCAAAACACCATCCATGGGAGAGTTCCCAGGCTAAAGCCACTGCTGAACAAACACAACACAAAGGCTCGTCTCACATTTGGCCAAAAATATCTTGATTATCCCCAAGACTTTGGACAAATATTCCGTGGACTGATGCGCCAGAAGTTTAACTTTTTTGAAGGTGCGTGTCCCGTTACATCGGCATAAAACCAACACAGCAAAAGATCATCACACAAACATGGTGGTGGTAGTGTGCTGGTCTGGGGCTTCAGGACCTGGACGACTTGCCATAATTGATGGAACCATGAATTCTACACTATCAGAAAATCCTGAAGGAGAATGTCTGGCCATCAGTATGTGAAAACATGCCGCTGTACATATGAAATGTCATTTGCTTTGGCTGAGAAGCGGTGAAATGGGTTCAGGATGGAGATAAAGAAAGAGAAGATGAGAGATCCTCAGGTGATGTCATTCGACAAAGAATCATCTGCTTGAAAACCAGAAGAAACAAATAATGCTCAGGTAGAGGTGAACTTAAATGTAGTGTATGGTGACGTATATATCGTATAAGTGGACATGAGGAAATCTCAAAGAAGAAAGCTCATAAGATTAAACTGGGCCAGAATGGCTCCTGAAGTTTCTGCTGGGAAACAACAGCTCGTATCAAGCTGCGTTCTGGAACATGGTGACGGGTTTTTGCTGGTTCAAGGTGATCTAGCGTCATGTGATGTCATCAGAAGTTGGTCAATAAAAAATAAATAAATACAAAATATTATTAGGAG
>CM050412.1:39061889-39094389 GCA_027564155.1 Gymnocypris eckloni scoliostomus | reverse complement strand
CTCCTCCAGCTGACAATACATATCAGAGCGAAAACCAAGCCATGAGGTCAAAGGAGCTGCCTGCAGAGCTCAGAGATAGATAGGATCGTATCGACACACAGATCTGGGGGAGACTACAAAAAACAATATCTGAGAATAGGTTCCCAAGAACACAGTGACTTCCATAATTCTCAAATGGAAGAAGTTTGGCACAACCAGGACTCTTCCTAGAGCTGGCCAAACTGAGCAGCTGATGGAGAAGGGCTGTGGTTAGACTGGTGGCCAAGAACCTGATGGTCACTCTAGTTGAGCTCCATGATCATATGTTAGAGGTCTGCTACCCGACCCGAACCCGCGGGTCCCGAAATACTGTCGGGTTTCGGGTCGGGTTTCGGGTTAATGTTTAATGGATAGCCTCGGGCTCGGGTCGGGTTCGGGTTTGTAGCCAAAACTATATGCAGAGGCTTTTGCTGCTTTCATAGGACGCACACATTGCCCACAGATATCAGAGATCGCGCAGAGCACAAACATCACGGACACTTTTATTAGTAAAATAGCTTCGACAGGCTACTGACTCGCAAGTCACAACATTATATTTATCTGCAATGAGGCGGCAAAATCGCTGTTTTTGAAGAAACTAAGCCTCATTGCTTGTAGAGAGAGACGTGCAGACGCAGGTTCACACGCACGCGCAACATTCCCCCTTCTCTCTCTCTCTCTCTCTCTCTCTCTCTCTCTCTCTCTCTCTCTCTCTCTCTCTCTCTCTCTCTCTCTCTCTCTCTCTCTCTCTCTCTCGGTCTCTCTCTCTCTCTCTCTCTCTCTCGGTCTCTCTCTCTCTCTCTCTCTCTCTCTCTCTCTCTCTCTCTCTCTCTCTCTCTCTCTCTCTCTCTCTCTCTCTCTCTCTCTCTCTCTCTCTCTCTCTCTCTCTCTCTCTCTCTCTCTCTCTCTCTCTCTCTCTCGCTAATTCAAATAAATGATTAATGCATTCAAATAAATACAATCTTATTTAAGATCTTATGTCTGATTTAAAGTAGACAGAATGCTAACGAGCCTTAACTGACAAAAAATGACCATAATTTGCACGGTCGGTGGAAGAATTATCTTCTTGTCCATACAAAATTCATAAACTCGGCAGAATGTATGTCGACCGCTGCACCTGATGTTCACAAACTTTCATAACTGGTAAATGTTTGTGAAATGGCAGACCTTGATTAATCTGTTTCTTTGCATGCAATCGTGAAATGCAGCCTTTTCCTTTTTTTGTTGGCTATTCGTTGGGGGATCTCGGGTCGGGTTCGGGCTCTAAATTTAACCGTGCCGCTCGGGTCGGGTCGGGTTGGGTCAGACAATCTCGGTACAGGCGGGTTCGGGCTTCAGTTTTGAGCCCGTGCAGACCTCTATCATATGTGCAGATAGGAGAAACCTACAGAAGGACAAACATCACTGCAACTCTCCACTGATCTGGGCATTATAGTGGTGTGGCCAAACTCAATCCTCTCCTCAGTGAAGACACATGAAAACACACGTGGAGTTTGTAATACAGCACCTAAAGGACCCTCAGAGGACCCTTATCTGGTCTGATGAACCTCTATTCTAAGCATCATGTTTGAAGGAAACCTGCAGAGTACCGTCCCAAAAGTAAAGTGTGCTGTAACAGTCTCGTGCTGTGGGGGGTCAGTGGTGGACGAAGTACACAAATCAAGTACTTGAGTAAAAATACAGATCCGTATAATAAAATATTACTCCAGTAAAAGTTCTTCGTTTCCTTGAGTGAAAGTACAAAAGTACTCAATTTATTTCTGTACTTAAGTAAAAGGTACCGATAGATGTTTATATTGCAGTTTTATATAGGCTACTTATATAATAAAAGTTTATATTAGCCTATATTTTTTTTTATGATCCTACTGCTCAAAACACCTGGGCTTTTCCCAAAATAGCCAATAAGGAAATAAGGAATATAATAAGGAAACTATAATTAGATTTTCTTATGGTGTAAACACCCCTGACCCAATGTCCCCAGAGGGCATCACTTCCCACTCTGATAATTACTGTCGTTACCGTGTTCTGAACATCACATCCTTTCTTTTTCCCTCAGATTGTAATCTATCTAGATGCATGAATACAAATATTTACAAATGACCTCGATTTAGCACCAGCAAGCTTGTTAGCTAGACAGTTAGCATCAGCTAACAATGTTGACTCATTTTCAGCATGGTTATGATGAATAAATATTCATATCTGTCTACTCGGCTAGTTGATCCAGATACATAATACTGTGTTGACGATCAGTATAAGAACAGACGTCACATTGGGCTAAATGCATAGCTTTTTAATAAAGCTGCTAACGTTACAGCAGCAGGGAAGATGAACGTGCATGAGTTATTTATTTAATATGTCTTATTTTAATGTTTTTGACCTAAAACATAGAGACTCTGGCGTTGGACGTGTCTGCATTCAAGCATTTCAGTGGACTTAAACAGATCACCCTTTACAGCAGATTTACTTCACAAACTGACAGTTTTGACCTAAATATGATTTTCTGTGACAATAATTCTAACATTAGTAACGTAGTTTTCGAACCGTCAGTTCTCAAGATCTCCCGGTTCTTTACTTGTGAGTTCAGATCTCTGAAGAAGACTCGCTCTGAACGAATCATTTGAATCAGTGAGTCGTCGACTCGAGAACAGATGCATTCGGATCAGTCCAGTTCGTGAACCGATTGAACCGGGTTATTGAAAAGAATCAGTTTGTTCATGAATCAGACACCGCTTCTGCGTCTCGGAGCACGTGATGTATCACGTGAGTAACGATATGTTTTATGAAATGTAGAGAAGTAAAAAGTACGATCTTATGCTTTGGAATGTAGTAAAGTAAAAGTTACTCTAAATAAAACTACGCCAGTAAAGTACTTGACAAAAAGTACAGTAATGAAGTAAAACTGCTTCGTTACTGTCCACCACTGGCAGGGACTGAGGAAAAGCTGGATAGAAACTTAATATATTTAACTTATGGCAAAATGTGGTTAATTCTGTATATTCTCCGAGGGGTCGGCATCATCTCTTCTCAGGTGTTTAACATCATTATAAAGAATGCTAATTACTTAAATCAAGTTTAAAAATCTTTTTATTGTTATTGTTACTATAAGACCTCATATTAAGTGATAATATAATCCGGTATTTACACCCGACTCATATTTAGATGATTATGGTGTGAAGTCAATTATTAACTTTATAATAACTCCACGGTAGTTTGTAGCGTTTGAGCTCGTACCGCGCATCAGAAAGCAGCTCGGAGTGCGTCGCAGACGTCATTTTCTTCATCACATCCATCTGGTGTCAGAAGAGTTCATGCATATTTAACTCTCTGCTTGTAATTGCAGTCGATTGTAGGATTTGAGATCCACAAAGCAGTCATGAATAAGCGATGAGACGGTCGGTCATAGGAAAGAATTAATTCTGATAGTCGAGCAGCAATAGAAACATTGAATATAGAGCGTGACTGATGTCTAAGTATGCCTTATCTGAATATGTAATATCGGACCTGTCTTGAGAAAAGAAAGAGCGTGAGTCATGACTTACTGCTTCATTTACATTCATTTAAGTGTTCTTGTCACTGCTCGTGCATTTCATGAGAGGATAAGTTCATTTAGTCTCTTTCCTCTTAGTTTAGACTGGATGAGTGTGAAGTTGAGCTGTTGTTTAAGATGTTTTATATATTTTTGACATTTTCATTTATTTAACTATGTATTTATTTTTAAAGAAACAATGTGCATTAATAATAATTTATGTAAATGTAAATGTACCCAAATTTGCCAAAAGCATAGTTTTCATCAGCATTTACTTTTTATTGAATTTAATAGATAAAAAACAGAGTATGTATTGTTAGCATGTATTTAAATATTTTGCTCAATACACAACATATTTATAGCACTATTTATATATATTCATGCAAAAAATATTGAATGCTCAATTATTGTAATTAAATAATTTTATATTGTTATTTTTATATTATTAATCTAATTTCATGCATGTATCTTTGAAAATAAAAATATATATTTATTTAATATTCAATTATTAGTATTAATAAATTTTATATGATAGTATTTTGGAACATTTTTAATCTAAATTAATACATTCAAAAATAGAAAAAAATACTCAATTATATTTTTTTTTATTTCAGACATATTTAAAAAAAATATGGAATTATTAGAATTTGTTTACATATTTGTCTAATTTTATTTTTTAATTGAATTGAATGTATCCTTTATTTGACCAGGATAGTCCCATTGAGATGCAGAATCTCTTCTTCCACGGAGTCCTGGCTAAAATGGCAGCACAAAAAGATTCATAATAAAACAATTACAAACACATAAAACAAACAAATATTTGACTCTACATTCAGGTGATTACAAATAGATAATAAAAAAAGAAAATGATTTACTGCAAGTACGTTTCCTTTAGAGTAGACCATAATAATTGTATTTATTTATAATAACCCTCTGCAACTCGTTCCATAACGAGGGAGCAAATAAAGAGAAGGCAGTTTAATTAATAGAATGCAATCATTTTAAATTATAGTATGTTTTAATGTAATTTCGTACATGTTTTTTTTAAGTACAAACCCGATTCCAAAAACATTGGGACACTGAACAAATTGTGAATAAAAACAGAATACAATGATGTGGAAGTTTCAAATTTCAATATTTTATTCAGAATACAACATAGATGACATATCAAATGTTTAAACTGAGAAAATGATTTTAAATTTCATGGCATCAACACATCTCAAAAAAGTTGGGACAATGCCATGTTTACCACTGTGTGGCATCCCCTCTTCTTTTTATAACAGTCTGCAAACGTCTGGGGACTGAGGAGACAAGTTGCTCAAGTTTAGGGATAGGAATGTTGTCCCATTCTTGTCTAATACAGGCTTCTAGTTGCTCAACTGTCTTAGGTCTTCTTTGTCGCATCTTCCTCTTTATAAATGTTTTCTATGGGTGAAAGATCTGGACTGCAGGCTGGCCATTTCAGTACCCGGATCCTTCTTCTACGCAGCCATGATGTTGTAATTGATGCAGTATGTGGTCTGGCATTGTCATGTTGGAAAATGCAAGGTCTTCCCTGAAAGAGACGACGCCTGGATGGGAGCATATGTTGTTCTAGAACTTGGATATACCTTTCAGCATTGATGGTGCCTTTCCAGATGTGTAAGCTGCCCATGCCACACGCACTCATGCAACCCCATACCATCAGAGATGCAGGCTTCTGAACTGAGCGCTGATAACAACTTGGGTTGTCCTTGTCCTCTTTAGTCCGGATGACATGGCGTCCCAGTTTTCCAAAAAGAACTTCAAATTTTGATTCGTCTGACCACAGAACAGTTTTCCACTTTGCCACAGTCCATTTTAAATGAGCCTTGGCCCAGAGAAAACGCCTGCGCTTCTGGATCATGTTTAGATATGGCTTCTTTTTTGACCTATAGAGTTTTAGCCGGCAACGGCGAATGGCACGGTGGATTGTGTTCACGACAATGTTTTCTGGAGGTATTCCTGAGCCCATGTTGTGATTTCCATTACAGTAGCATTCCTGTATGTGATGCAGTGCCGTCTAAGGGCCCGAAGATCACGGGCATCCAGTATGGTTTTCCGGCCTTGACCCTTACGCACAGAGATTGTTCCAGATTCTCTGAATCTTTGGATGATATTATGCACTGTAGATGATGATAACTTCAAACTCTTTGCAATTTTTCTCTGAGAAACTCCTTTCTGATATTGCTCCACTATTTTTCGCCGCAGCATTGGGGGAATTGGTGATCCTCTTCCCATCTTGACTTCTGAGAGACACTGCCACTCTGAGAGGCTCTTTTTATACCCAATCATGTTGCCAATTGACCTAATAAGTTGCAAATTGGTCCTCCAGCTGTTCCTTATATGTACATTTAACTTTTCCGGCCTCTTATTGCTACCTGTCCCAACTTTTTGGGAATGTGTAGCTCTCATGAAATCCAAAATGAGCCAATATTTGACATGACATTTCAAAATGTCTCACTTTCAACATTTGATATGTTATCTATATTCTATTGTGAATAAAATATAAGTTTATGAGATTTGTAAATTATTGCATTCCTTTTTTATTCACAATTTGTACAGTATCCCAACTTTTTTGGAATCGGGTTTGTAGTTTTATTTAATAGTCAGTTATTAGAATTAAATCATTTTTAATTATTCATACATATTTTGAAATGAAAAAGTGGAATTAAATAGTTGAGTATTATAATATTTGTAATTGAATCTGTGTTTTTTTCCCCGGCAGCGTTCCGGTGTCTCTGTTCCCGTCGGACAGCATCTACAAGGTTTTGGCTCCAGAGGTGGACGTCCAGAGCCGTGAGGTGTTCGAGTGTCACGTTCAGACGGGTCGAGGTTGTGTTAGGACTCTGTGTCATGAGGACGTGCTCATGTACCGCGAGTACATCAAAAACAGATGCATGTGAACTGATGGGAAAGGGTTGAATTATTAGATTAAAATAAGTTGTTTGACCATCAACAATATACAGCATTCCTTTTCCCCATAAAAGCAATGCAGGAGTGTTTGTTATGAACCTGTAGGTCATGAGGAACAGATTTTGTGGCGTGAAAGTGAAACAAATCGATTCGCAGATGAGCTTCTGATTAAGTTGTGCCTGATGTTAATGTGATGTATGAGGTTACATATGTACAGAATATAATAAAAGATCATGAGACTCAGCTGAGTGTTTTTATATTCATATATACTTGTTTGTTCAGTGTGTAAATCGTGAGTGTTGTTGAGGACTTTACCGAGGGATCAGATGCAGCATTTCACCTGCTGAAAACTCCCACAGACTCACAATGAAGGAGGAACCCGAGACACCTCAACAGACCAAAAGATCAGAGATGCATTTCACAGCAGGCAGGAAGAAAACGCTACGCAGAACACTCTAGCAAACACCCAGAACACCTTAGCAACCCCCTGGCAACCACATAACACCTCAGAAAAACAACCTCACGGCAACAACCCGAAACACCTTAGCAACCCCCTGGCAACCACATATCAACACCTCGGAAGAAACAACCTCACTGCAACCACCCAGAACACCTTAGAAACCCCTGGCAGCCACATAACAACACCTCAGAATAAACAACCTCACTGCAACCACCCAGAACACCTTAGCAAACCCCTGGCAACCACATAACAACACCCCAGAAAAAACTCATGGCAACCACATAGAACACCTTAGCAACCCCCTGGCAACCACATGGTAACACCCCAGAGAAAACAACCCCACGGCAGCCACCCAAAACACCTTAGCAACCCTCTGGCAACCACATATCAACACCTCAGAAAAACAACCTCACTGCAACCACCCAGAACACCTTAGCAACCCCCTGGCAACCACATATCAACACCTCAGAAACAACAACCTCACGGCAACCACCCAGAACACCTTAGCAACCCCCTGGCAACGACAAATCAACACCTCAGAAAAAACAACCTCACTTCAACCACCCAGAACACCTTAGCAACCCCCTGGCAAAACCATAACACCTCAGAAAACAACCTCACGGCAACCACCCGGAACACCTTAGCAACCCCTGGCAACCACATATCAACACCTCAGAAACAACAACCTCACGGCAACCACCCAGAACACCTTAGCAACCCCTGGCAACCACATAGTAACACCTCAGAAAACCAACCTCACGGCAACCACCCAGAACACCTTAGCAACCCCCTGGCAACCACATAGTAACACCTCAGAAAAACAACCTCACGGCAACCACCCAGAACAACTTAGCAACCCCCTGGCAACCACATAACAACACCCCAGAAAAAAACTCATGGCAACCACCCAGAACACCTTAGCAACCACCTAGCAACCACCCAGAACACCTTAGCAACCACCTAGCAACCACCCAGAACACCTTAGCAACCCCCAGGCAACCACATATCAACACCTCGGAAGAAACAACCTTCTGGCAACCACCCAGAACACCTTAGCAACCCCCAGGCAACCACATAACAACACCTCAGAAAAAAACAACCTCACTGCAACCACCCAGAACACCTTAGCAACCCCTTGGCAACCACATAACAACACCTCAGAAAAAATAACCTCATTGCAACCACCCAGAACACCTTAACAACCCCCTGGCAACCACATAACGACACCCCAGAAGAAACAACCTTCAAGCAACCACCCAGAACACCTTAGCAACCTCCTGGCAACCACCCAGAACACCTTAGCAACCCTCTGGCAACCACATAACAACACCTCAGAAAAACAACCTCACTGCAACCACCCAGAACACCTTAGCAACCCCCTGGCAACCACATAACAACACATCAGAAAAAATAACCTTCTGGCAACCACCCAGAATACCTTAGCAACCTCCTAGCAACCACCCAGAACACCTTAGCAACCCTCTGGCAACCACATAGCAACACCCCAGAAGACGCAATCACATAACACCCCAGAACAAACAACCACCCAGAACACCTTAGCAACCCTCAGGCAACCACCCAGTACTAGATTTGCAAAGGGGTGGACATTTTCTGGTAAATTTCCAGAAACTTCTGGAATTCTTGAAAACTTTTCAGTTTTTTGGAAACTTTTTATATTTTTGGGAGGTTTTACTGCAATTACAATTTTTGGAAAATGTCTGTCCATTTGCAACCCTGCAACACCCAGAACACCCTAGCAACCAGCTAAAAGACCTTAGAAAACAACCGGCAACCACCATATCACTAAAGGTCATTTAAGGGGTTGCCAGGAGGTTGCTAAGGTCTTCTATGTGATTGCTAATAACCTAAGACCATATCAACACCCTGGCATTGTGGCAGTGACTTTTGCACAGGCAAGTGCTGCTTACATTTTCTTTAGAAAAAAATTAGTGTAATTTTGTAATTTGTTGATTTGATTAATTTTTGTGTGAATTATGTTTTATTACTGAATTATTATACGTATATATATGCTCTTATGACTCTCTCTCTGTCTCTGTGCAGCGCCTCGTTTCTCGCTTTGTGTGCCGCGTGAGTCTGGATCCAGCGCACAGGCGTCTGCAGAAATCAGTCACATGGCAGCAGGTGGAAACTTATGACACACGCACACAGCACACACACACACACATAGACACAGAGAGACACACACATGTAGAGACACATGCGCACACACACTCACACAGACACACTCACACAGACATACACACACACACACACACACACACACACACACACACACTCTCTCTCTCACACACACACACACACACACTCACACAGACACACACACACACACACACACACACACACACACACACACACACACACACACACTCACTCTCTCTCTCACACACACACACACGCATACTGTCTCGCTCAGAAAAGTGCTGCTGATTACATGCCTTATTAAAGCTCCATTAGTCTCTGAGCAATGATGAAGTGAAATGTGGACAAGAAAAAGAGATTTCTATTTTTATCTGAATGAGGTTATTATAGTATCTTAAGAGTGAAAAACAGACTTGAGCTCAAACAGAGTTGAATATACTTAAGGATTTAAGGCAAGACATTTTCATGCACTGCTCACATTTGGTCTATTTCATAACATGTCTTCTTTCAGACTAGTGGAGGAAAAATCTGAAATACACTTTTAAGTGTTTGTTTTATTGCACTTTGTCTATTTGCATCTATACATATCTATACATATCAATTCTAGTTTTCTCCACTTCAGCAGCACTTACACCAACATTGTATACCTCTATATTCTGAAGATATGTATTGGGAGGTTGTTCATATATCATTAGCCTGATTTGTATCTGTACAATTACAATACCAACACAAGACATATTTTAAATGTCTTTTCTCAAAAATGAGTTTGTTTCTCCGCTTCAGAAGCACTTATTAAACCAAAACTCACAGAAGGGGTTTATTCATATAATATTCGCCTGGTTTTATTTTTGCACTTTGTCTATTTGCGTCTGTAGATTTCAATAACTATCCAAATCTTTAAAGGTCTTTTTCTCAAAATGAGTTTGTTTCTCCACTTCATAAGCAAAACGTAGTTTTATTTACTGAGGGGTTTATTCATATATCATTCACCTGGTTTTATTTCAGCACTTTGTCTGTTTGCGTCTATAGATTTCAATTGCAATACATATCTTACGTTTCCTCAATATAATAATGAGTTTTCTCCTCTTCAGCAGCGCTTGCATGCATCAACACATAATTGTATTCCTCTCTATAGTCTGAAGGTTTTTACTTCGGGGTTTGTTTATATATCATTGCTTCGTTTCGTGATTTAGGAGTGATAAAAAGAGAAATCTAAAATTAGTTCTGTAAAAACTCTTATGACAACGAAATCAAGGGAAAACCTCACTTTATTCCATGTTCGGGAAAATGTATGCAATTAAGTGCACACACATTTCTAACCACTGTGTGGTTACGAGCATCATGAGTGTCATCTCTCTGTCTGTGACTCTGAGTAAACAGATCTTCAGAAAGGTCTCGCGGGTGCATTGATCGTTCAGATGTGTTTCTGATTAGACTCTATGGTTATGAGTGTCATCTCTCTGTCTGTGACTCTGAGTAAACAGATCTTCAGAAAGGTCTCAGTGCATTGATCGTTCAGATGTGTTTCTGATTAGACTCTATGGTCATGAGTGTCATCTCTCTGTCTGTGACTCTGAGTAAACAGATCTTCAGAAAGGTCTCATGGTGCATTGATCGTTCAGATGTGTTTCTGATTAGACTCTATGGTTATGAGTGTCATCTCTCTGTCTGTGACTCTGAGTAAACAGATCTTCAGAAAGACCTCGCGGGTGCATTGATCGTTCAGATGTGTTTCTGATTAGACTCTATGGTTATGAGTGTCATCTCTCTGTCTGTGACTCTGAGTAAACAGATCTTCAGAAAGGTCTCATGGTGCATTGATCGTTCAGATGTGTTTCTGATTAGACTCTATGGTTATGAGTGTCATCTCTCTGTCTGTGACTCTGAGTAAACAGATCTTCAGAAAGGTCTCGGGTGCATTGATCGTTCAGATGTGTTTCTGATTAGACTCTATGGTCATGAGTGTCATCTCTCTGTCTGTGACTCTGAGTAAACAGATCTTCAGAAAGGTCTCGCTGGTGCATTGATCGTTCAGATGTGTTTCTGATTAGACTCTATGGTTATGAGTGTCATCTCTCTGTCTGTGACTCTGAGTAAACAGATCTTCAGAAAGACCTCATGGGTGCATTGATCGTTCAGATGTGTTTCTGATTAGACTCTATGGTCATGAGTGTCATCTCTCTGTCTGTGACTCTGAGTAAACAGATCTTCAGAAAGGTCTCATGGTGCATTGATCGTTCAGATGTGTTTCTGATTAGACTCTATGGTCATGAGTGTCATCTCTGTCTGTGACTCTGAGTAAACAGATCTTCAGAAAGGTCTCGCATGGTGCATTGATCGTTCAGATGTGTTTCTGATTAGACTCTATGGTCATGAGTGTCATCTCTGTCTGTGACTCTGAGTAAACAGATCTTCAGAAAGGTCTCGCGGGTGCAGAGATCGCTCAGATGTGTTTCTGATTAGACTCTATGGTTATGAGTGTCATCTCTCTGTCTGTGACTCTGAGTAAACAGATCTTCAGAAAGGTCTCGGGTGCATTGATCGTTCAGATGTGTTTCTGATTAGACTCTATGGTTATGAGTGTCATCTCTCTGTCTGTGACTCTGAGTAAACAGATCTTCAGAAAGGTCTCGGGTGCATTGATCGTTCAGATGTGTTTCTGATTAGACTCTATGGTTATGAGTGTCATCTCTCTGTCTGTGACTCTGAGTAAACAGATCTTCAGAAAGGTCTCGCGGGTGCATTGATCGTTCAGATGTGTTTCTGATTAGACTCTATGGTTATGAGTGTCATCTCTCTGTCTGTGACTCTGAGTAAACAGATCTTCAGAAAGGTCTCATGGTGCATTGATCGTTCAGATGTGTTTCTGATTAGACTCTATGGTTATGAGAGTCATCTCTCTGTCTGTGACTCTGAGTAAACAGATCTTCAGAAAGACCTCATGGGTGCATTGATCGTTCAGATGTGTTTCTGATTAGACTCTATGGTTATGAGTGTCATCTCTCTGTCTGTGACTCTGAGTAAACAGATCTTCAGAAAGGTCTGGTGCATTGATCGTTCAGATGTGTTTCTGATTAGACTCTATGGTTATGAGTGTCATCTCTCTGTCTGTGACTCTGAGTAAACAGATCTTCAGAAAGGTCTCATGGTGCATTGATCGTTCAGATGTGTTTCTGATTAGACTCTATGGTTATGAGTGTCATCTCTCTGTCTGTGACTCTGAGTAAACAGATCTTCAGAAAGACCTCATGGTGCATTGATCGTTCAGATGTGTTTCTGATTAGACTCTATGGTTATGAGTGTCATCTCTCTGTCTGTGACTCTGAGTAAACAGATCTTCAGAAAGGTCTCATGGTGCATTGATCGCTCAGATGTGTTTCTGATTAGACTCTATGGTTATGAGTGTCATCTCTCTGTCTGTGACTCTGAGTAAACAGATCTTCAGAAAGGTCTCGCGGGTGCATTGATCGTTCAGATGTGTTTCTGATTAGACTCTATGGTTATGAGTGTCATCTCTCTGTCTGTGACTCTGAGTAAACAGATCTTCAGAAAGGTCTCGCGGGTGCATTGATCGTTCAGATGTGTTTCTGATTAGACTCTATGGTTATGAGTGTCATCTCTCTGTCTGTGACTCTGAGTAAACAGATCTTCAGAAAGGTCTCATGGTGCATTGATCGTTCAGATGTGTTTCTGATTAGACTCTATGGTCATGAGTGTCATCTCTCTGTCTGTGACTCTGAGTAAACAGATCTTCAGAAAGGTCTCGCGGGTGCATTGATCGTTCAGATGTGTTTCTGATTAGACTCTATGGTCATGAGTGTCATCTCTCTGTCTGTGACTCTGAGTAAACAGATCTTCAGAAAGGTCTCGCGGGTGCAGAGATCGTCCAGATGTGTTTCTGATTAGACTCTATGGTCATGAGTGTCATCTCTCTGTCTGTGACTCTGAGTAAACAGATCTTCAGAAAGACCTCGCGGGTGCATTGATCGTTCAGATGTGTTTCTGATTAGACTCTATGGTCATGAGTGTCATCTCTGTGTCTGTGACTCTGAGTAAACAGATCTTCAGAAAGGTCTCGCGGGTGCATTGATCGTTCAGATGTGTTTCTGATTAGACTCTATGGTTATGAGTGTCATCTCTCTGTCTGTGACTCTGAGTAAACAGATCTTCAGAAAGGTCTCGTGCATTGATCGCTCAGATGTGTTTCTGATTAGACTCTATGGTTATGAGTGTCATCTCTGTCTGTGACTCTGAGTAAACAGATCTTCAGAAAGGTCTCATGGTGCATTGATCGTTCAGATGTGTTTCTGATTAGACTCTATGGTTATGAGTGTCATCTCTCTGTCTGTGACTCTGAGTAAACAGATCTTCAGAAAGGTCTCGCGGGTGCATTGATCGTTCAGATGTGTTTCTGATTAGACTCTATGGTTATGAGTGTCATCTCTCTGTCTGTGACTCTGAGTAAACAGATCTTCAGAAAGGTCTCGCGGGTGCAGAGATCGTTCAGATGTGTTTCTGATTAGACTCTATGGTCATGAGTGTCATCTCTCTGTCTGTGACTCTGAGTAAACAGATCTTCAGAAAGGTCTCGGGTGCATTGATCGTTCAGATGTGTTTCTGATTAGACTCTATGGTTATGAGTGTCATCTCTCTGTCTGTGACTCTGAGTAAACAGATCTTCAGAAAGGTCTCGGGTGCATTGATCGTTCAGATGTGTTTCTGATTAGACTCTATGGTTATGAGTGTCATCTCTCTGTCTGTGACTCTGAGTAAACAGATCTTCAGAAAGACCTCGCGGGTGCATTGATCGTTCAGATGTGATTCTGATTAGACTCTATGGTCATGAGTGTCATCTCTCTGTCTGTGACTCTGAGTAAACAGATCTTCAGAAAGACCTCGCGGGTACAGAGATCATTCAGATGTGATTCTGATTAGACTCTATGGTAATGAGTGTCATCTCTCTGTCTGTGACTCTGAGTAAACAGATCTTCAGAAAGACCTCGCGGGTGCAGAGATCGTTCAGATGTGTTTCTGATTAGACTCTATGGTTATGAGTGTCATCTCTCTGTCTGTGACTCTGAGTAAACAGATCTTCAGAAAGGTCTCATGGTGCATTGATCGTTCAGATGTGTTTCTGATTAGACTCTATGGTTATGAGTGTCATCTCTCTGTCTGTGACTCTGAGTAAACAGATCTTCAGAAAGGTCTCGCTACAGAGATCGTTCAGATGTGTTTCTGATTAGACTCTATGGTTATGAGTGTCATCTCTCTGTCTGTGACTCTGAGTAAACAGATCTTCAGAAAGGTCTCATGGGTGCATTGATCGTTCAGATGTGATTCTGATTAGACTCTATGGTCATGAGTGTCATCTCTCTGTCTGTGACTCTGAGTAAACAGATCTTCAGAAAGACCTCATGGTACAGAGATCATTCAGATGTGATTCTGATTAGACTCTATGGTAATGAGTGTCATCTCTCTGTCTGTGACTCTGAGTAAACAGATCTTCAGAAAGACCTCGCGGGTGCAGAGATCGTTCAGATGTGTTTCTGATTAGACTCTATGGTTATGAGTGTCATCATCTCTGTCTGTGACTCTGAGTAAACAGATCTTCAGAAAGGTCTCGCGGGTGCATTGATCGTTCAGATGTGTTTCTGATTAGACTCTATGGTTATGAGTGTCTCTCTGTCTGTGACTCTGAGTAAACAGATCTTCAGAAAGGTCTCGCGGGTACAGAGATCGTTCAGATGTGTTTCTGATTAGACTCTATGGTCATGAGTGTCATCTCTCTGTCTGTGACTCTGAGTAAACAGATCTTCAGAAAGGTCTCGCGGGTGCATTGATCGTTCAGATGTGTTTCTGATTAGACTCTATGGTTATGAGTGTCATCTCTCTGTCTGTGACTCTGAGTAAACAGATCTTCAGAAAGACCTCGCGGGTGCATTGATCGTTCAGATGTGTTTCTGATTAGACTCTATGGTTATGAGTGTCATCTCTCTGTCTGTGACTCTGAGTAAACAGATCTTCAGAAAGGTCTCGCGGGTGCATTGATCGTTCAGATGCTCGCTGTGAATATTCGACTGCTATATTTTGATCTGTGACGGTGTGAAGGGAACATTCACCCCATGAGCTCCATTACAGACCGTTTCTGCTCTAAATCACCCGAGGAACATGTTCATGTGAATTTAATATCCGTGCTTCTCAATCCTGTACAGAAATGAGGATTTCTCATTTCTCTTCTGGCTCTCAACGGAGGCGGTCGCTTTCTCTCCCCGTCCTCACCCTTATCTTCCCTGCTTTGCTCCCTTGTCTCGTGAGAGACTCTCTCTGCACTGCTCTCCAAACTAAAATATTATGGATTAACTGGTCTCTTAATGCAATTGACACCATCGAAACTTGGGTTTAGGGAACCTGACTGCCCTGGCCGGAACGTTCGCAGCCGGCTATCTGATGGCGCGTGGGAGAGGTGGCGAATCGTGTGTCTTGCGGCTCTTTCCGTGGAGGACATTGATATCTACCTTTTCGGCACCATGATAACAGGTATTTTGCTGATTGGATTAGGCTCTGCCCTGGGTTATCGAAGAATTCAGAAAACGGGAACAGCTGTCCAAAGCCCCACAAGGCTGCCCGTATGATTGAAGCTGTGGGAAGAGCGGTCAGCATTGAGACTGAACTATAATCGCAATATGGATTCTACCAAGGAGAAGTTCACAGCTTTACAAAGGGAAATTGATTAAAATGAGACCAAAATGGACAAAAACGGACAGAGAGTAGCCTGCAAAAATTGGAATGTTTACTGCCCCAAAAGACAAAACAATCTTATCTTTTCTGGCTCCCTACAGTGGCCCTTGGCAAGGCTGTTGCAGGAAAAATCCCCAGAAGTGCAATGCAGTGAGACACTCTCGCGTTCCTCCCCCACCCTACAGACATTACAGACATTGCCCCCGACCATTCGCCTCTGTTCGCTTCGATCCGCTGGCCTGGTCAAGCGGGTCTGACCAGCGCCGGATCAGTGGCTGCGGGATCAGATGGCTACTTGCTGGGCCGGATTCACTTCCCCTGTGGCTATGTCGTGTATGTGCTTTTGTGTTGCTGAGGTGTTTTTCCTGTTCTCACACTGTACTCCCCAAGGAGCATAGTCTGGGGATTATTTTTTTCTCCTCCCTTTCCTCATGTAAATGCTGTATTTTTCTTCAATTCTACTTGCATTTCACTACTGATTATACTTGTATGATTGTGTATGTGACGAATAATAAAGAACCTTGAACCTTGAACCTTGAACCTTGAAATGACTATGGCTGTACTCAGTGATGGCATCAGATTATACTTTAATATGTTCCTAATGTACATGTACCATCGAAATGAGGGATTCATATTCATATGCCATGGTACTCTGATGGTATCGGGTAAAAACACAGGCCTACAATGAACTGCAGTGGCATTTTAGATGGTTGCCTTCCATCTTATTTTGAAATGTGAAAGTATATAAATAAATAGACTAGTCTGCATCTCTATATTCATCCTATGTGTCCTCAAGGTGTAAATGTATTACTTTTTTGTTAACCTGACAACACATCCCTTAAAGAGGATGCCAACTTCACTTAAGTTGTTTGAACGTAAATGTGTGTTGGAAGTGTGTGTACACATCCATCCTATAATGATACAACCCACCCAGTGTTTTTTTTTTTAATCCCTGTTTTAAAATCACGTTTCTCAAATCAGGCTGTTCTGAGACTCCTGTCAGATTGACGTAGTTCTGTAGAGGCCCCTCCCACGAGAGTTGATTGACAGGACTGTCTTACCTTAGCCCCGCCCCCCTGAGTGAGCTGAGAGCTGTTTGACTCCGGTGCGGGGTATTGAGCGATTGAGGTGTTTTGTTGTTGTATGTAATAATGAATATAGCAGTCGTTATTAACTCCTGACATCTGAGCCGCTGAAGATGCAGAGGATTAACGTTACTTTCGCTGTGAAGTGAACGCGCCTAAATCTGCCTAAATGTGTTTATATTCGCACGAAATCATTCGTGATCCAGCTTTATCTACAGAAGAAGTGAATATAAGGGTTTTTATGAATCTTTGCAAATTACCTTTCCTAATAATGTGCTAGTTAGCCAATTTCGCGGCTCAATTAAACAGTACTGAGCATCACCCCAAAGAGAGGGGCGGAGTCAGCAGAGCTCATTAGCATTTAAAGCAACATGGACTAGAGCAGCGTGCTGAAAATAGAGCTGATTTTGATGGTAAAAAAATATTTAACACTGCCATTGTGACATTTTAACCAAAGTATGTTATAGACTTTTCAGTAAGACCCTAAAGAATCAAGTCAACGTGTGCAAGAATGGGCATCCGATGACCCCTTTAAGAGCAGAACCGTGTATTTTTTTGCATCCAAATCAAACAGGAGACTTTTCAGACGCGCGCTTCAGCTTTGCCTCAGCGACAGGCGCAAGTTAAATGAGCTTCAGTAAAACAATGAGATGCTGTTAGGCTGTATGTCAGTAAAACAACTGTCCTGTCCTGTCAGCCGTCACGGCCCACGCTCTGATCGTGTCATGATGAATAAGCACACAAGAAACTATGAGCAAACAATGCAGTTCTGTCGTCAGTTAAGTCATGAAATTACCAAAAAAGTGATTAAAGCTGCAAACTGTGCATGTATGCATTACATTTCATTTCATTTCAGAATGAGTAAATGTGAGCACAGTGCACTTATACTAGAAAATATGCACTATTTTTTCATTACTTTTAAAAGTACAAACGAAAATGAAACCATTTAAATGCATAAAACAACACATTTTACAGTCTGGCATTTATGTGCTGTTGTTTTTTCCCATTCGTATCACTAACTGCATGTCTCCTCCATGAGTGTGTAATGTTAGAGAACAAGTTTTGGGGGTTTTGAGAACCAGAACCAAACTGACAGAGCAATTAAGCTATAGTGAGCCTCTTTATTAAAATACCTGGAGGTGAGGAATAATACAAAAAATGTCATATTGATATAGTAATTCACAAATATCTCAATTACAATGAAGTAGAAATGAATTGTGTTCATCTGTGTTTTAGGCCCTGAAATAGTCTAGTACTTCATAGTCAACATATAATGAATCTGGTTGCTGGTTTCTGCCCCTCACTGGCCGCCTCTATGAACACATCCTGGCTCCGCCACTGCCCGTAGATCGGTGATGTTACGCGAGCGGCTTGCTGACGTCATCAGGGTTTATTAGCGCCGCTCGGATCCGCGAGCGCCAGTCAGTCTCTCCGCTCTCGCGCTCCTCGTGCATTAAACCAGATCCAGGACTCATGTCCTGGAAACCAGACTGGAGTGAAGGATTCACCAGAAGAAGAACACGCGAGCGGTCCTCTGAAGAAACTCTCTCCGTCTCGTTTTCCTCCATGTGAAGGAAAAGGTACGACAACCGATTGATTTCTCCGATTATGAGCTCAAACGAGATGCTGCGTTTAAACTGCACGTGTTGAGAGCTCGTGCGCAAACACAATGCGAAGTTGGTTTCAGCAGCACGGAGAGCGTGATGCCCAAACACCGCATTCAATGTTTTTCTAGCTTGATCTTTGTTTTTTAAACAAGTTTGCTTTTTAATTGAATGCCTTATTTTAAGTGAGATAAAGCATTCTGTCCATGCGCTATTTCTATTCGATCTATTTCTATTCAATCGAACGCGAAGACTCGAAGTACTTCAAGTGTGATCTTTTAAAAGACGTTTATGCACATACAAACACTTTATAATTATACTTTAATTCGTGAGTTTAAGCGAGATTCTCAGAATAATCATTTAAAGCGACGTTATTACCAATAGTCAAATGCCCTAAAGATTCATTTGTGCTTAACACTAAACCAAATATTGATTTTAAATTGCTCTTAACGTGGTTTTAGGGTGTATTTTAAATATGAAGTCCCATAAAGAGATACACATCTCTCCATAGCGGCTTTTTCGTTCATATGAAGGAGAAGGTAGGACAGCAACTGCGCAGTTTTTGCAGATTGTTATACTGAAGACTTTACAAATGTTAAAAGATGTTTATGCACAAACAAAAGCTGTAATTGATTCTTTCGTGAGTGAAGGCGAAACTCTCGGATTTTTTTCTCCGACATAATGTGATTTAAAACCGAATGTGTAAAAATAAAAATAAAAATTAGAACATGACCATGACTTAATATGGTTTTACGTGTTATTTTGTTGCCGAATATATACCTAACTAAGAGTTAACAACTTTAAAATATAATGTTTCGGCTCAAAATGCATGCTTTATTCCGTCTTGTTTTGGACAAAAAGCAACATTTTGAGATTCAGCACCACGGACAGCTCCAACTGGCTTTCAATGGCCAACTATCAACGAGATTTCTTTATACTAATTCGATTTTTTATTTTATTAATTTTAATTTTTCGTTCAGCAATTTTTTTTTTTTCTGATTACATACTGAACTCAGATTTTAAAGTGTTTAAAAGTGGTTTATTTTCAAATAAAACACTTAATTCTGTCTTGTTCTTGACATGAAGCAACGTTTTGAGATTCAGCACCGCGGACAGCTCCAACCGGCTTTCAATGGCCAAATGAGATTTCTTCATGCAAATCATATAATAAACCTTCTTAACGTGTTTTATATCTTAATTTGAGTGCAGTATCCATCCAAAAGACTTCTGTTTCAATTGTTTAGCTTTCCAGCAGAATCGGAAACTTCAAATTTTAAAAGACGTTTATGCACAACCAAATGTTTTGTGATTATTTTCTTCATGCAGATGATGTAGTCAAACTCACTGGTCTCTACATGGCATTTATAGATTTGTTTAATGGTTTTCACTGATCTGACAACATGGTTTTGTGTCCAGGCTGAGCGATGAACGCAGGCGCAGCGCTCAACGAGGCGGCACAGGTTCGCTAGAGTCCTCATGGCTGGAAGCCGAAGCCTTTGATGCCAACCGGACTCTGGCGCTCTCGCGGCATCCTCGACTTCCACGTCAACCCGTGGGACATCATGCTGTGCCTGTCTGGTACGGTGATCGCCTGTGAGAACGCCATCGTGGTGGCCATCATCTTCTACACACCGACACTTCGCAACCCGATGTTCATCCTGATTGGCAGCTTGGCCACCGCCGACCTGCTGGCTGGCATGGGATTAATCCTGAACTTCGCTTTCCAGTATCTGGTCTCATCCGAGACCATCAGCCTTATTACAGTTGGATTCCTGGTGGCATCCTTCACGGCATCCATCAGTAGCTTGCTAGCTATTACGGTAGACCGCTACCTGTCGCTCTACAACGCCTTGACGTATTTTTCAGAAAAGACGCTGCATTGTGTGCATCTGATGCTGGTGGGAACGTGGGGTGTGTCGCTGGGATTGGGACTGCTGCCCGTTTTGGGCTGGAACTGCTTGGATGATGCATCCACCTGCAGCATCGTGCGTCCGCTCAATCGCACCAACCTCACTCTCCTCGCCGCGTCGTTTTTCGTCATCTTCGCCCTCATGCTCATCATGTACTTCAAAATCTGCAAGATAGTGTGTCACCACGCACACCAGATCGCGCTGCAGCAGCATTTCTTCACCACCTCGCACTATGTGGCCACCAAGAAGGGCGTCTCCACGCTCGCCATCATCCTGGGCACGTTTGGCGCCAGCTGGCTGCCCTTCGCCATTTACTGTCTGGTCGGGGAGCGCGAGTATCCGTCGGTGTACACATACGCCACGCTACTTCCCGCTACCTACAACTCTATGATCAACCCCATCATCTACGCCTACCGCAACACCGAGATCCAGCGCTCCATCTACATGCTTTTCTGCGGCTGCTTTCAGACCAAAGGCTCGTACCGATCCAGATCGCCCAGCGAGGTTTAGATTCCCTGTGCTTTGTTATTAACCCTGTGAAGCCCGACATGTGAAATAATAGTCCAGTTTTTGGAAATGGAACAGTTTATTGGACAATTATGTTTTGGGGTCACAGGTTCAAATCCCGGACGAGCCCCCAATTGGTAAAGATGTGGCTATAAATTATGGGTTGTATAGTGAGAATGTAGAATGAAAATTGCTAAATATAATTCAGAGGACCAAAGCTGAGGAAAAATATCCAAGTCGTGATGTAAATCATTGAGATCTTTATAACTGTATAATAGATGACTGTCATAACATTATATAAATATCATTAGTCACTCTATAATTCCAATAATATGATTTAGTAACATGAGATTGAAATTATCCAAACATATAATGTGATGCAATGCTGATCGAGAGATGAAGAAATAAGATCCTGATGATCAGATTAAAACATGATTGATGGAGAATCAAGTAAAGCTGTGTTCATCTGGAGATATGACGTTTCTACAATTACACTAAAAGAGCTTTTACTGGACAAACAGCTCTAAACTATCAATCAGACGTCAGAAGGCATTGTGTTTTGCTCATGCTGGTCACTGAAGCCTTATAAATGTGTGTATCAGTAGGTTTTATAGGGTTAAACTCTTGTTCATGTTGCCTGTATGTGCATAAGTATGAATATGGCGCTCGAAGTGTTTGTTGCGCATTTGCACTTTACTGAGACCCGGACGTCTCGACGCGCTGTGAACAAGCAACATCTCGCATCAAGAATGTATATTTATATTATTTATAAGCGACATGTTGCACTTAACTGTACAAATCTAGATGCCGCAGCAGTATTGCGTAGGCCTACGTGTTTGACGAGTTACTCAACTCATGTGGTGGGTTTTCTATTTTGTAAAGTTGTCCATGACTGTACAGTTTATACAAAACAATGAACACAAAATAAAACATGAAAAGCTCAAGTAAAATGGACTGTTTCATTTCTGAAAGTGTGTTTGTAAGCGTGAGTGTGTATGAGGAAATGAAGGAATTAATACAAGAGCTGAAACTGTTGAAATTGATACTGTGGTTGTCTTGATGTCATCTATTTAAAGGGACAGTACACCGAAAATGTATCCTCTGCAGTGAATGGGTGCCGTCAGAATGAGAGTCCAAACATCTGATAAAAACATCACAATAATCCACACCACTCCAGTCTATCAGTTAACATCTGGAGAAGATCAAATAAATAAATCCTTCATGATGTTTTAACTTTAAAACATTGCAAAAGGCTAAAATAGTCCTCTATCATAATATTGCTTCCTTCAGAGAAAAGGTGCATCTCCTGTTGTCTCTCACATTAAGATTGTGCAGATTTCTCTCCTGATTCAGACCAGAACACCTTTTCACTGGAGGAAGCAATATTATGGACGCATAATAGTTAAAAACATCTTGATGGATTTATTTATTTTAGCTTCTCAAGCGGTTATAACTGATGGACTGTGTATTATTGTGATGTTTTTATCAGACTCTCATTCTGACGGCACCCATTCACTGCAGAGCATCCATTGCTGAGACACATTTCTACAAACCTGATGAAGAAACAAACTCATCCTGATCTCTGATGATCCTGAGGGGAGTAAACTTTCAGCAAATGTTCATTTTTTGGTGTACTGTTGCTTTAATTAAAATGGTATATTGAAAGTATATTTCCTTTTTCCTCAACAAAATACTGTTTTTGAAAAGGATGGAATCCCAAAATCAATTGTGGTTGTTTAATATACATATAATGACACTCCCAGTTTCTCCCAGTTAATAATGTATTATAGTTAATATATACATATATGTATTGGGGTCCTATGGTTATTGTGTTGGATGGTGAAGGGCTTTTGAGTTATAAAAGTTGAGAACCACTATTTAAATGTAATTATATAGAGAGAGCAGTGAAATGCACAAAATCTGTAATAATGGTTTAAATTGGGCAAGTCACACTGATGTGAAGACATCTCTTGGTGTGCACCTGCTCTCGTCTCATGAATCTTTCCTCCTTCAGCACTAATTACGTTCATGAGTCTGTGCTCATACAGATTCATTTCCATCATCAGTGAAGCAGGTGGAGCAGGAACATCTCCGCACTGATAATTACATCCTTCCTTCAGGTTTTTAAGGTTTCTGAAGTGCACTGTATCCAGACTAATGGATTTAGAAGTGCTCTGGTCATGCTGTATTGCTGGGTCACTTTGATCCACATGAATTGCTTCAAATTTGGTGAATTGAGCTCTTTCTTCTCATTTAGGGTCATGAATGTGCATGCGAGTTTATAGATGTGTTTCGGAAAGGTGGCACACATTTTGAACTTTTGACCCCGATTGTTTTCCATGTTATTTCCAAAAATCAACAGTAAAAGCTAGTTAATATTGTTACCATGTTTTCAGCACTTTTTCTTTTTAGTTTGTTCAAAGGTTTATGTACAATGTCATCTCGTTTATAAAATAGAATTAAATGAAATGTATTTTTATATATGGAGAGCCATTTGGAATTTTATTCTAAAAATAGTGTTTTTCTCAGACTCCTATATTTATATTTCATTTTATTGAAATAGTGAAATTACTAAACCTACACATAGGAGCCTGATAAAAATGCTTATTTAAAAAAACTCAATTTTAGCATTTAAAGGTTTTTGCATATGAATCTTCATGTGTATCATAATTATATAATTAATATAACATGATTGTTCTTTACTTTCCTAAAAGCCATTCTAAAAATGAAAAGGTATCAAATACACATATTTCTATCATAAACGGGTTTCCAAAATAATCTTGATTAAGTACAGCGATAAAACTATTGAAAATGTGTTTTTTTTCCACAGAATTCACAAACCGAACATCGACTCAGCGCGCGTGACGTCACCGAGGCCCGAGCGTGCGCGTGCGTCTCAGTCGGTCATTAAGGGCAGATGTTGTTTAAATATGTTTTATTGAGCTCTATTAGAGCGGAATCATCTCTGATCTGGACTTTAGGCTAGAGTCGGTTTGAGATGTCCGAGAGTGAGAATCAGTAACACAGACATGTATTCCTGTTCGGTGCTGTTTCTATATCTCTGCAGTGATTCCTGCGTGTTTAGTCTGCGCGCTCTCCATGTGTTATTCATGCGCGCCCACGCGCACCATATGCGTGTCTAAAGCGGCTCGAGTCATCTAAGCAACACACCCACTGAACGACACTAACCTTCATCATCATCATCATCATCAGCGTCTTACCTCCTCTTCACAAACTAATTCAGTAACAACAAAAAGCATGTTAATCATTCAAGTGTTTTCAATCATCCAGCTAATTAGTCTAATGTTTGAAATCAATATGCTTTCAGGGGGGAAAATGCAATTAGTTTAATCAAACAATTATAATTATACAAACATCTCGGTAGCCTAATATTGAAAAAAAGTAATGCATTTCAAAAACTACACATAAACACTCACACATTTATAGTAACGGAAATAGATTAAGGGTGATGGAAACACACACACACACACACACACACACTCTCTCTCACACACACTCTCTCACACACACACACACACACACTCTCTCTCTCACTCTCTCTCACACACACACACACACACACACACACACTCTCTCTCTCTCTCACACACACACTCACTCTCTCTCTCACACATACACACACACACACACCTCACTCACTCTCTCTCTCACACACACACACACACACACACACACACACACTCTCTCACTCTCTACACTCTCTCTCTCTCTCTCTCACACATACACACACACACACACACACTCTCTCTCACACACACACACACACACACACACACACACACTCTCTCTCTCACTCTCTCTCACACACACACACACACACACACACACACACACACACACACACACACACACACACACACACACACACACACACACACACACTCTCACTCTCTCTCACACACACATACACAGACACACACACTAGGTGTACTAGGTGAAAGTGCAGACTGTAGTAAATACCTCAGTCTCTGTGCACCAGTGCTCTGCACTCGTAATAAATACATAAATGAGAGACATCTCCGTACACGCTGTTATATTTTTGGACTCAAGGCTTCATTGTCACATTCTTGCAGTATGAAAGGGGTCATGATCTGAGAAACCGAAATTCTCTTGATCTTTTGACTTAAGAGATAATTGTACTGTAAAAAATAGTGTACATTTCAGAACTTTGTTGTTAGTCTAAAAACAGCTTATATTGAAGGCAGTCTGCGGAATGCTCTACTCTATGATGTAATAGTGAGGATAAGCACCGCCTCCACAGAAGAACGACATCACTGCCTGTTTAGCCCCGCCCACTGATCATATAGATGGTTTGATCGTGCGCACGCGCCCGGACCGAAGGTAACGTGTTTGTACATCGGGCTGTTAGTGGCGCCGGCTACAAACACAGTTAAAGTGATGAGTAATGAAGTTGGGCTCAGGTTTTTGTATTATGGGATGTGTTTCACATACATACATTTATTTGTGGCGACCCACCACAATATCAACACTTTTCCAAAAGACTAAACATGAGCACGTAATGCATGTTTAGAAATCAAAACGATATATATTACTGTATTTCTGAAGGAACACTGTCTTTAGAACATGTTTTCATTTCATCTTGCATGTTATATGTCAGATAAAGCAGCGTTTGTAATCTCAGTTTACAGCCGTTACCGGCGCAAACCTCTAACGTTAACGTTATTTCTCCCACTTTTAAGCGTCTCCTGCTGGCAGAGAGTGAATTTGCATTTTTAATAAGTCCGTCCAAGTAGTTATCGCTGCATCTCAGTCCATCTGATTCTGAAGCAAACATATTTAGCTTGTTATAATAAATAATCTCCTCCAGAGGACTTAGCTGTTCTCTATTTGGATGTCCGTCTATAGCACTGCCTCTTTAACCCCGCCCACTGATTTTACATCACTGCCTGATTAGCCCCACCCACAGATCCAGTAGCACTGCCTGTTTAACCCCGCCCATCTATTCTACATCACTGCCTGTTTAGCCCCACCCACGGATTCAATAGCACTGCCTGTTTAACCCCGCCCATCGATTTTACATCACTGCCTGATTAGCCCCGCCCATCTATTCTACATCACTGCCTGTTTAGCCCCACCCACAGATCCAGTAGCACTGCCTGTTTACCCCCGCCCATGGATTCAATAGCACTGCTTGTTTAACCCCGCCCATCGATTCTACATCACTGCCTGTTTAGCCCCGCCCACAGATTCAATAGCACTACTTGTTTAGCCCCGCCCATCGATTCTACATAACTGCCTGTTTAACCCCGCCCACTGATTTTACATCACTGCCTGATTAGCCCCGCCCATCGATTCTACATCACTGCCTGTTTAGCCCCACCCACAGATCCAGTAGCACTGCCTGTTTACCCCGCCCATGGATTCAATAGCACTGCCTGTTTAACCCCCATCGATTCTACATCACAGCCTGTTTAGCCCCACCCACAAATTCAATAGGCGCGTTCGACTTTAAGTGGCGCTGTGCAGAATGGTCAGTGTATGGCATCAAAGTACGAGCAATAAGAGAGCAGATGGATCATATGCTATGCCCAATAGCCCTGCCTGCTTAACCCCACCCACTGATTCTACAACACTGCCTGTTTAGCCCCGCCACTGATTCTACATCACTGCCTGTTTAGCCCCACCCACAGATCCAGTAGCACTGCCTGTTTACCCCGCCCATGGATTCAATAGCACTGCCTGTTTCATCGATTCTACATCACAGCCTGTTTAGCCCCGCCCACAAATTCAATAGGCGCGTTCGACTTTAAGTGGCGCTGTGCAGAATGGTCAGTGTATGGCATCAAAGTACCGCGAGAGCAATAAGAGAGCAGATGGATCATATGCTATGCCCAATAGCCCTGCCTGCTTAACCCCACCCATCGATTCTACATCACTGCCTGTTTAGCCCCGCCCACTGATTCTACATCACTGCCTGTTTAGCCCCGCCCACTGATTCTACATCACTGCCTGTTTAGCCCCGCCCACTGATTCTACATCACTGCCTGCTTAGCCCCGCCCATCGATTCTACATCACGGCCTGTTTAAACCCGCCCACAGATCCAATAGCACTGCCTGCTTAACCCCGCCCATCGATTTTACATCCCTGCCTGTTTAGCCCCGCCCACTGATTCGGGCATGTAGTTTAAGCAGGTCTACCCAGAAACCAAACTATAAAGATGCTCTGAGGACAAAAGGCTGCTGTGCAGTGCCAAGCTTTTGAAAACAGTGTTTATGTTTCCTTCCTTCTGACCCCAGCATCAGGAAAGAGTGAATGAACTTTTAATGAAGGTCCAGACCACAGGATTTTCAGAAAGATTGAAACTAAAAGATGATGCTTTGCAAATTATATTGATCCGGCAGTAATGTTGCAACACAATTGAGTAACTGTTTTTATTACATGATCATTGCTTTGTCTCTTCTTACAGATCGTTTGACATTTGCTGAGTATTTATGCATATTTAACCTAAAACACAGCAGCGTCCATCTATGAGGAATGAATGTAGGCTGATAAACATACACATTTATTAACCAATCACAGCAGAGTGCGTTTACTACGCCCATTCACACAGAGCCTTCTGATGAGGGGGTTAAAACAGGACAGAAAAGAGCCTATTACTTCTAAATTATGATGTGAAAATCTTAATAACACTATAAGAGGGCCGTACAAATAAAATAAAACAAAATCAGTTCATGACCCCTTTAAAATCCTAGTGTCTAGGATTTGTGTTTATTAATCTACTGCTCATACTTGTAATGACTGAAAAGTAGTTTGACCAATAGCGTGCAGGGACTGAATAGAATTGACCAATCGTGGCGTGCGAGAAGGCGGGATCTACAGAGAACGGTTGAAAAACACGCTTACATAGAATATTATTATTATAATTTTTTATTCATTTTAATTAATCCAGGAAAAAGAGGACGTACATTAAAGTAATTGAAAATGGTGTTTAGTTAAATAAGACCTTTGCAGTAAGTGTGGCAGCAGCTGCTGCTTCTTCTGTGAGTTTGACTTCAGATGACTATATTTTCATGCTTTTTCTCAGATATTGATTATTGATGCCGTAGCGCCATCTAGAGGTCACAGCAGCTCATTACAGGTCAGATGAGACTCAAACTAACCGTGAAATACTGTTGTGCTAACATCCAAAATATTTAGGATTTGCTTTAATATATGTAAAAGTAACAGTTTAATACAAAAAAAAATTGTGATAATGTTTTGAAAAGCAACAAATCTATTCAAAATGTGACAATTGTATAAGAATGGCTATAATAATTTAGTTAACATGGTAGTTCAGACTAAACTAATATACGATTATTAATTACGGTTTAAAAGAGTGAATCTCGAAAACATCTGCAGTTCATATTTCACCCCAAAATGAAAATAAATAAACAATTAATTAAAATGAAAAATGACATTTATATAAACTGATAAATTATGTATCAGTACTATTATAACATTAAGTGTTTTATCACTTAGCTTTTAGCTTGCTCCAAAATGTTTATGCTTAATTTAATATCACTTATGCAATATTTGTAAAATTCCCTGAAAATCTCAGAAAGTTTTGTGCAGGTCATATTTCTCCCAAAAAAAAAAACAAGAAAATAAAAATGACAAAAATCTTCTCAAAATAATATAAAAATACATTTCATGAAAAATCATTTCTAAAATGACTTTTATTTTCCATCGAATGTATGACCTGTGAATATATTAGTTCTTTAGAGAGTCACTAAATCAGAATGATTGATTTCTGGCATCTAGTTTCAATCTTGTTTTCTATCAGCATTGCAGGAAAACCAACAACTTATGACTCGTGTGTGTATTTATGCCTTCATTTTACAATTAAAGGTTTGTGTAAATGCTCATAAACTCCTCTTATGAATGGACGAGCCCATAATTCAGTATCCTGTCAGAACCTTGAACATTAGTTTTATTAATTCAAGTAAACAGTTACATACGTTACACAGTATACAGTATGTTAAATCTTTGTTCTGAATCTCGTATGGAACATAGAAACAGCGAATGCTGGAGAAAAGCAGGCAAAAGTAGTAACAGCACAATACATTCAACTCATCAACACTTCTGCACACATCCGGCGTCCGAGAGAACCCGACACACTTCATCTCCTTCACTCACAAAGACCGGTCTGCTCGCACGCTTTAGCAAACTATTATTACAATTTGAGAAATGCAGTAAATGACCATTTATAGTCCTCCGAAAGAAAAAGGCCACAATGTTTTACAACGCATGGGAAGGTGTCAACATTTCACCCCAAAATCAAAGAAATGACTTAGAAACAAATATAATAAAAAAAAAAAAAAAAAGAAGCCCATTTTAGAATTAATGTTTATATCTAAAAACATGTATTTATTAATTTGGAGGAAAATATTTATAATTTTATTTTAAATAATATATTTATAGAATATGACCTATATATTTATGTGTGTTTATGTTTATATATATTATATAATATTTAATATTTATTTTAATTAAATACATTTCAAAAAAAATTTCCTCCAAATTAATTAAATACATTTATATATATATATATATATTAACAGCAAAATAAAATATCATAATGCAATTTTTTTTCATTAAATTAAATTAAAAAGATAAATAAAAAATTAATAATTTTCTTAATGGGAAATAACTTTTTTATTACATTTTTAATAATTTTTTCATTGTGAGATGAAATACGACCCGGACAAGAGATTCACTCGTGTATTTGAAGTGATTAAAAACGTTGGCTTTGACTTTGTCCATCACAAGCACAACATGACATCAAACATCACATCTCTGAAATGAAGAAGAGTTTATATGATATAGAACGTTTAATAATCATCCGTCACATTCATTGAGACGTTCCTGTCGTCTCTCGCACCGAACTATAACCACAAACCAACCGCTTTCGTTCTTCCTACTGAGAATAAACGACTCAAATTAAAGAAATGTGACGGATAAAAAACCATCATCAAGTGGTTCAAAACATTAAAGCAAAGCATTCTGGGAACCTGGAGTAGAGTCGGCTGATGTTTCCTGATCGGAGTGTTTGTGGGAATCCGTGCTCCGTCTCTCTCACTCCATCCAGTCGACCTCGTCGAACTCGGAGTCGTCATCGGAGTCGCTGTACTCCACGGCGATTCGGCGAGACAGGATGGTGGCCACGTCGTTCCCCACGCGCTCGTGTTTGGCCTCTTGCTCCCGCTGCTCCTCCACCTTCCTCAGCTGGATCCCTGAGACACGAGGTCAAGCTCGTTATGATCACGTCTGCTTAATAGACACTGTATTTAATCACTGCCTGCTCCTCCACCTTCCTCAGCTGAGACACGAGGACAAGCTCGTTATGATCGTGTCTGCTTTATAGACACTGTATTTAATCACTGCCTGCTCCTCCACCTTCCTCAGCTGAGACACGAGGACAAGCTCGTTATGATCGTGTCTGCTTTATAGACACTGTATTTAATCACTGCCTGCTCCTCCACCTTCCTCAGCTGAGACACGAGGACAAGCTCGTTATGATCACGTCTGCTTTATAGACACTGTATTTAATCACTGCCTGCTCCTCCACCTTCCTCAGCTGAGACACGAGGACAAGCTCGTTATGATCACGTCTGCTTTATAGACACTGTATTTAATCACTGCCTGCTCCTCCACCTTCCTCAGCTGAGACACGAGGTCAAGCTCGTTATGATCGTGTCTGCTTTATAGACACTGTATTTAATCACTGCCTGCTCCTCCACCTTCCTCAGCTGAGACACGAGGTCAAGCTCGTTATGATCGCGTCTGCTTTATAGACACTGTATTTAATCACTGCCTGCTCCTCCACCTTCCTCAGCTGAGACACGAGGTCAAGCTCGTTATGATCGCGTCTGCTTTATAGACACTGTATTTAATCACTGCCTGCTCCTCCACCTTCCTCAGCTGAGACACGAGGTCAAGCTCGTTATGATCGCCTGCTTTATAGACACTGTATTTAATCACTGCCTGCTCCTCCACCTTCCTCAGCTGAGACACGAGGTCAAGCTCGTTATGATCACGTCTGCTTTATAGACACTGTATTTAATCACTGCCTGCTCCTCCACCTTCCTCAGCTGAGACACGAGGTCAAGCTCGTTATGATCGCGTCTGCTTTATAGACACTGTATTTAACGAGCACATTTAATCACTGCCTGCTCCTCCACCTTCCTCAGCTGAGACACGAGGACAAGCTCGTTATGATCACGACTGCTTTATAGACACTGTATTTAATCACTGCCTGCTCCTCCACCTTCCTCAGCTGAGACACGAGGTCAAGCTCGTTATGATCACGCCTGCTTTATAGACACTGTATTTAATCACTGCCTGCTCCTCCACCTTCCTCAGCTGAGACACGAGGACAAGCTCGTTATGATCACGCGTCTGCTTTATAGACACTGTATTTAATCACTGCCTGCTCCTCCACCTTCCTCAGCTGAGACACGAGGACAAGCTCGTTATGATCACGTCTGCTTTATAGACACTGTATTTAATCACTGCCTGCTCCTCCACCTTCCTCAGCTGAGACACGAGGTCAAGCTCGTTATGATCACGTCCTGCTTTATAGACACTGTATTTAATCACTGCCTGCTCCTCCACCTTCCTCAGCTGAGACACGAGGTCAAGCTCGTTATGATCACGCGTCTGCTTTATAGACACTGTATTTAATCACTGCCTGCTCCTCCACCTTCCTCAGCTGAGAGACACGAACAAGCTCGTTATGATCACGACTGCTTTATAGACACTGTATTTAATCACTGCCTGCTCCTCCACCTTCCTCAGCTGAGACACGAGGTCAAGCTCGTTATGATCACGCTGCTTTATAGACACTGTATTTAATCACTGCCTGCTCCTCCACCTTCCTCAGCTGAGACACGAGGTCAAGCTCGTTATGATCACGTCTGCTTTATAGACACTGTATTTAATCACTGCCTGCTCCTCCACCTTCCTCAGCTGAGACACGAGGACAAGCTCGTTATGATCACGCCTGCTTTATAGACACTGTATTTAATTTAATCACTGCCTGCTCCTCCACCTTCCTCAGCTGAGACACGAGGTCAAGCTCGTTATGATCATGTCTGCTTTATAGACACTGTATTTAATCACTGCCTGCTCCTCCACCTTCCTCAGCTGAGACACGAGGTCAAGCTCGTTATGATCACGTCTGCTTTATAGACACTGTATTTAATCACTGCCTGCTCCTCCACCTTCCTCAGCTGAGACACGAGGACAAGCTCGTTATGATCACGCCTGCTTTATAGACACTGTATTTTTAATCACTGTCTGCTCCTCCACCTTCCTCAGCTGAGACACGAGGTCAAGCTCGTTATGATCACGTCTGCTTTATAGACACTGTATTTAATCACTGTCTGCTCCTCCACCTTCCTCAGCTGAGACACGAGGACAAGCTCGTTATGATCACGTCTGCTTTATAGACACTGTATTTAATCACTGCCTGCTCCTCCACCTTCCTCAGCTGAGACACGAGGACAAGCTCGTTATGATCACGCCTGCTTTATAG
>CM050412.1:39039389-39054389 GCA_027564155.1 Gymnocypris eckloni scoliostomus | reverse complement strand
CTAAATTACTAAACGTTTACAATGAAAATTTAAATGGAAAAAGCACAACTAAATTATATATCTGAAACAAATAAATGGAAAATATAAAAACGAAAATGGCAAAAAAATACAACTAAAATACTGATATTTTAATTAAAATTAAAAATGGCCAAACTAAACTAAATTAAACAAATTAAATATACAAATTAAAAAACAAAACAAAATTAAAACTTTAAATAAAATAAAAAGTAAAATCTAAAAATGGCAAAAAAATGTAATTGCTAAAATATTTAAATGAAAATGTTTTAATTGAAAACTAATTCAAATGATTGTAAAATCTATAATAGTGTCATATATCTTCTAATCTAATCTATGCTGGAATGCTGGTGTTCCAGAGGAAGCGTCAGCGTCTCTGCGTCTGCGTGCGTGCGGTGATCGTTTGGTCAGAATCAAGCGTCTCTGATGTTCACATACCTGCACGGGAAGGTCTAGATATTTATAGACCTGATCATACATGTGAGGATCCTGCAACTACAAAAGAAGAACCAAGAGCACAAGTTAACACAGCGTAACACAATACAACAAGAACAGACACAACTATATACATTTGGAGAAAAACATATTTGACTACAAATATTTATAAATATTGTAAATAAATAAAAAATCATATATTGCAAAAAATGCACATTTGTAAAATGTGTTGTAAAATCTATAAATGAATACACACACACACACACTCACTCACACACACACACACACACACACACACACTCACTATGTAACACACAACACACACACACACACACACACACATATTATATATATATATAAATTGACAAACATTTTGTATAAATTACAGACAAAAATATTTTTCTAAAATGTATACATTTATTATTGTAAAAATAAGACAATTTGATCTTTATTCTATTTAGAAATATTTAGAGAGATAAATAATGCATATATTGCAAGTACGGTTGTAAAATAAATGCATAAATATATGTACACACACAATGCAAATAAACACATTTATACATATTATATGTAAAAAAAATATTTTTGCTTATTTTTTTGCTTTCTTCCTTTAAATCTGAAATTTGATTGAGCTATTTCTTGATAAAGTAACGTAACCGCAGTAATGAGTGATATCAGTGTTAGTGCACGGCCGTATATCGTGCATCAGAAACAATCTGCTGTCATAAACACATCGACAGAACGACGTGAACAAAAGATCCGACGCACACAGCTCATCAACACAAGCACATGCTTCTCAAATCATGTTCATTAAACCCCATTGACTTTGATTGTACACTAAACATCTGTTTCATGGTCCACAGAACAAAGACAGAACGTCCTACGGTTTGGAACGAGGAGAGTAAACGATGTTGATTTTGGGTGAACTGTCCCTTTAAGGTTCTCGCAATGTTCAGAGTGCAACGCTAAAAGAACGTTCGTATCATATGAAGCCTAGATCGAGTATTTTACACATTCAACACGATGTTCCAAAAATGTAACATTTGTTCCAAAAATGTAACATTTGTAACATACAAGTAGAGAGCATGGTTACAGGACAGCAGACTGAAGGACAGCTTCATCCCCCACTGAACTCTGACCCTCCTTTAACTCATAGTTTACACAGCGGTGAAATATCTGACCATTAATGCTTTTCTTTTCTAAATCTATACACATTTATACATTTGAATATACTTAACTTAAAGGCAGTTTAAGTTGTTGTTTTTATTATGATTTTAGTAATACAAATATTAAACTAAATAAGAAACATAAAAGTACTACTATTTATTATGGATAATATTTTAGTAATAATCATAACTAATGTAATATTTCACTGTAAAATATTAATATTCGAAAAATCGAATAATAATAACATTAATATTTGTATTTATTTTTATTATATTATATTTATATATTTTATTTATTTCACTACTGTTAAATTATAATACTAATAATTATGTCTGCCTTAAAAAATACATTCAAACATTAAACTATTCTGATGAAAACACCGGAAACCAAAACACCTGACCATTAATATTTATTTTATTTATCAATCTGATTATACTTACAAATTTAAGGCAGTTCTAAGTTGTTTTATTATGATTATTATTAATAAAATATTAACAAACCAAGAAACATTACAGAAGTAATATTTCTTACTATGATGATTATTTTTATCAATAATAGAAATATCGCTAGTGTAAAAAATTTATATTTAAGAAAAATATAATAATAAACATTTTAAGTAGTTTTTTTATAATTATTATTAATTTAAAAAATCTGAAACATTACGGTAGTAATATTTCTTATTATGATTAATTTTTTTATCAATAATAGTAATATCACTAGTGTAAAAATTTATATTTAAGAAAAATATAATAAGTAAGATTTTAAGTAGTTTTTTTATAATTATCATTAATTTAACAAATCTGGGACATTACGGTAGTAATATTTCTTATTATGATGATTAATTTTAGCAATAATATTCACACCACTACTGTAGAAAAACACATATTTAAGAATATAAATAATGAAATGGTTTCATTCCTAAAGGCACGTTAAAGTGATTTTGAAAACCCTGACGGATCATGAGCTGCTCCTGTGTAAATGAACACAGTGCATGCTTTTATTTCATTAACTCGCAGACTTTGCCACTTGATAATCGCACTAAGCCATATTGCATTTATGGTTTTATTTTGAGTGATCGTGTGCGTGTAGTCGACTCTCTCCTGACAGGCAGCCGTCTGTATATCAGTGCATCTATTATTGTCCTTACACTCCGCTCTGAGTGTGTTCAAGATGGCATCGCCATGGTAACGGAGTGGGAAACTGGCATCATCACTGGCACTGGATGATACAAACTGGTGCATTTCATGTATTTGTTTCTCCTAAAATATCTTGAGAGAAATATAGCTTTACAATTATTAGCTTGAAAGAATTGAGTGAGCACTGTTTGAGTTTCTCTGACTTTGGTATCTTCAGCAGATCTGAGATCAGTTTGAGACACAGTTGAGATCTCTTCTGAAACTCTACAGGAGACTCGTATGAGATTACTGGACTCTTTTTCTCAAAAGTCAATTTGTTCTCCGTTTATCTGTATTACTGATTAGGAGAAGCAATTGAGATGTTAAAGAGATCTTCTGTGTCATTTTTCTGTCTTGTAAGTTATAATGTATGGAAGCCTGTGTCCACTACAGAGTAAAAAGATTAAGGTAACAAAGAAAGAAAGTCAAAAGGTAATTCATCTCTTTTAACTCAGACTCAGAATTACAAGATTTAAACTCAAACTCAGAATTACACAAAATAGAATTGCCAGATATAAACTTAGAATTGTGAGATTTAAACTCAAACTGAATAGAATTGTCAGATATAAACGAAATTGTGAGATTTAAACTCAAACTCAGAATTACAAAAAAAAATAGAATTGTCAGATATAAACGTGGAATTGTGAGATTTAAACTCAAACTCAAAATAAAAAAAAAATAGAATTGCCAGATATAAACATAGAATTGTGAGATTTAAACTCAAACTCAAAATAAATTTGCAAATAGAATTGCCAGATATAAACTTAGAATTGTGAGATTTAAACTCAAACTCAGAATTACAAAAATAGAATTGCTAGATATAAACGTAGAATTGTGAGATTTAAACTCAAACTCAAAATTACCACAAAAATAGAATTGTCAGATATAAACTTAGAATTGTGAGATTTAAACTCAAACTCAAAATTACAAAAAAATAGAATTGCCAGATATAAACGTAGAATTGTGAGATTTAAACTCAAACTCAGAATTAAAAAAATAGAATTGCCAGATATAAACGTAGAATTGTGAGATTTAAACTCAAACTTACCACAAAAATAGAATTGCCAGATATAAACTTAGAATTGTGAGATTTAAACTCAAACTCAGAATTACAAAAAATAGAATTGCCAGATATAAACTTAGAATTGTGAGATTTAAACTCAAACAAAACAAAAAAATTGAATTGCCAGATATAAACGTAGAATTGTGAGATTTAAACTCAAACTCAGAATTTCAAAAAAAATAGAATTGCCAGATATAAACGAATTGTGAGATTTAAACTCAAACTCAAATTACAAAAAATAGAATTGCCAGATATAAACGTAGAATTGTGAGATTTAAACTCAAACTCAAAATTACAAAAATAGAATTGCCAGATATAAACTTAGAATTGTGAGATTTAAACTCAAACTCAGAATTACAAAAAATAGAATTGCCAGATATAAACTTAGAATTGTGAGATTTAAACTCAAACTCAGAATTACAAAAAAATAGAATTGCCAGATATAAACTTAGAATTGTGAGATTTAAACTCAAACAAAACAAAAAAAATTGAATTGCCCGATATAAACGCAGAATTGTGAGATTTAAACTCAAACTCAGAATTACAAAATAGAATTGCCAGATATAAACGTAGAATTGTGAGATTTAAACTCAAACTCAGAATTAAAAAATAGAATTGCCAGATATAAACGTAGAATTGTGAGATTTAAACTCAAACTCAGAATTACAAAAATAGAATTGTCAGATATAAACGTAGAATTGTGAGATTTAAACTCAAACTCAGAATTACAAAAAAATAGAATTGCCAGATATAAACTTAGAATTGTGAGATTTAAACTCAAACAAAACAAAAAAAATTGAATTGCCAGATATAAACGTAGAATTGTGAGATTTAAACTCAAACTCAGAATTACAAAAAATAGAATTGCCAGATATAAACGTAGAATTGTGAGATTTAAACTCAAACTCAGAAAAAAAATAGAATTGCCAGATATAAATGTAGAACATCTGAGAAGAGCCGAGAGAATCTGCCATCATGCGTAAAAACACAATCTGCTTCTAATTAGCCTGTGATTAGCCTGCTGTGTGTGTTGGTCTGTAATCTAAACGCAGTCAGAAAACACCTCGTATCAAGAGAAACAGCTCATTCAAACTCACACACAATGACAGCAAACGACTGAACGCTAAGCATAAAGTATGTTATGAGTATGAGATTTTAGTGCTTGATCCTCTCGGATGCCACACCCCTTCCTGTCTCATTTGCATATAAGCCACACCCCTCTGCTGTGAAGCCCCGCCCCTCTCACCTTCTGTTTCCGCCTCTCTTTCCTCTTGTCCTCTGTGTCCTGCAGCATCTTCTCTCTCCACAGGTCAAAGAAGAACGAGGGGTTGGTGTAGAACTTCAGCCCTTCCTTCCCATCATCCCTAGAGACAGACGCAGACAGGTGTGTTCAGTGATGCGTACTACACACTGTTTGTCAATGAGAGAAGTATGCAGTGTACACAGTACAGAGAACAGTAATGGAGTTCTGTATCCCATAATGCACTTGACTTGACCTTCCATTTCCAATGGATGCAAATATCTCCTCTTTGACTTGGTTGATTGGACTGTCAAAATATATGTGATTTTGTAATTGAAATAAAAATGATGACATAATGTGATCTAATATTATTAATATTTGATATAATAATATAAATGTATATTTCATGATGATAATTGGACTGTCAAAATGCATTCCATTTTATACAAAATTTAATTGAAATAAATAATTGCATTTATATATTGTATATTATTATTTGTATTTTATATTAAAATATTTTTTCATGATGATAATTTGACTGTAAAATGTGTCATTTTATACAAAATTTTATTGAAATGAGAAATTATTAAATGCTATTTAATTAATTGTATATTATTTGTATTGTAAATACTAATATATATACAGTATATTTTTATATATTTTAAATAAAACTATTTTTCATGATTATAATTGGACTGACAAAATACGTAATTTCATACTAATTTAATTGAAATTAAATAATTAGACAATATTTCTTATATTTGATAATATTATTTGAATTTTATATAATAATATACATATGTACATTTTATATTATATTTTTATGATGATAATTGGACTGTCAAAACATAATTTTGTACAAAATTTTACTGAAATACACTTTTAACATTTTATATATAAAATATTTATAAATAATAAATATAAATAATATAAATAATATTATCATGCAGGATGATAACCGGATGACACTCGCTGAATTAAACATGATGTAACATAGTTGTTTTTTTCCTTTTATTTGTATTTTTTATTTTTTGGTGTCAGTGTGGTTTTGTACAAATAATTTTCTAATAAAAAAAAGGAAGACATTTCAAAGCAAATATTCTTTTGTAAAAGGGTTAAAAAATTTATTGTTTATCTGACTGCATGAGATATATATTTGAATATTGCCAAAAGGCTGAAATATAAGAGATGCATTTGAGATGATAATAATTGTAAATATGCTACATTGCACAGCTCTAGTTAGCAGTACATGTATTAATCATAGACGCTCGGTTGACGTGGACTTTGAGAATCACACCTCCTCTGCTCCTCACACATCTCTCTCTCAACATCTTCTCCTTTAACACACATATCATCACATCACACACTCGTTTTCTGCTTTCATTTGAGTTTGCTGGTCAAAATGCCAAACACGCAAAGACAGAATAAGAACAAAAGAACAATACAGAACGAATGAAGCAATTATCACCTCCAGACTCTCCTGACAGAGTGCTGGAAATCACACAGTTTCATCGCAACAGATGAAGAAAAACGTCTTACAGTTAATCAAGGAGGCATTAAACTGATCAAAAGTGTCAGTAAAGACATTTATGATGTTACAAAATACTTCTGTTTCAAATATATGCTGTTCTTTTAAACTTGTCCTGAATAAAAAAATATTTCCACAAAAATATTGTGCAGCACGACTGTTTTCAACATTGATAATAATCAGAAATGTTTCTTGAGTATATTGTTATGATTTCTGAAGATCATGTGACACTGAAGACTGGAGTAATGATGCTGAAAATACAGCTTTGATCACAGAAATAAATTATATTTTAATATAGATTCACATAGAAAACAGCTGTTTTAAATTATAATAATATTTCAGCATTTTTACAGTTTTTTTGATCAAATAAATGCAGACTTGATGAGCAGAAGAGACTTCTTGTGTTGAATTTATCCTGAGCATAAATCTACTGTTGAGGAAAATGAGTGATTAAACAGATGTCTTTTGTGCCATTTTAGCAGGAGTGGAATACAACGGTTATACAGGAGGAGACATATGTCCTGATGTCTAATAAAATAACCTGATGTAACGAGGGAACGTATGAAGAGAGAGAGAGAGAGAGAGAGAGAGAGAGAGAGAGAGAGAGAGAGAGAGAGAGAGAGAGAGAGAGAGAGAGAGAGAGAGAGAGAGAGAGAGAGAGAGAGAGAGAGAGAGAGAGAGAGAGAGAGAGAGAGAGAGAGAGAGAGAGAGAGAAGAGAGAGAGAGAGAGAGACAGAGAGAGAGAGAGAGAGAGCTTATGCATATTACGCAGCTCTCAAAATAAATGTTCCAGTAACGAGCATTAGTTCCAGAAACACTCGCTCGGTGTGACGCACGTGTGAAAACAGCAGCAGAAACACATGAAAACTGAGACAATATCGCTCTATCATTGCATAGTTCATGAAGTATCAACTAAAAGTCCTCAGGAGGAATAAAAACAGACACCAATGAGTCAATAACACTAATAATACAGAGCAAAAATATGAGCTCGGATCATTTGAGTTGAAAAATGTTTGAGTTCACTGAAGAAAAAATGATCTTTTCTTGATTTTTGTCTGGTTTTCCAAAACAAATATCCAAACATTCTTAAATCAAGATATATTTACTTATGAAGCAATATTACATATTGATCATATTTCAATATTATTATTGATTAAACAATATGAAGTCTTGTTTTCTGAAAAATGTATCAGAATTAAGTTTATGCTTTAAACACGAAGAAAATATGGTCAGAAAATGTACTTAATTACAAGAGAAAACAAGATAATTTTTTTGACCTTGCTGACAGATATTTTGCCTTTTTTTAATGCAAAAACTCACTTAATATTTTTTCATAAATTACTCAAAAAACAAGATATAATGTGTCATTTTGTATTTCAAGTGAACGTGTTTTGATTTAAAAAGGTTTACAGTTAGTTATACAAAACTTTAGTGAAAACTAATTTTAAAATGAGTTTTATTGGCATAAATTAATGGATTTATGCTGATTCAGTGACGTTAAATAATATTTTCGACTTGAATAAAACTAGTTCATTTAGATGTTTAAGTTGCAATTAATTTCAGTCTATAAGAAACACCTGCAAGGAGCATCTGAGAGCTATTACATATCCATTTAATATCTATTTCATTTTCATAAATTTACTGGAGATGCAAAATTACAAATGATATTAGATCTTGTTTTCTGGAAATTATATAAAATTAAATGAGTTTATGCTTAAAAAAAACATTCAAAGTTATTATTTTTCTGACCCCATTGATATACTTTTTGTCTATTTCTAAGTTTTAAAAAAACTCACTTAATTTTGATACATTTTTCAGAAAATATCATGTAATATTTTATGTACTTTGCTTCTTTGCTATTAAATTTGCAGATTTTCATTGCATATCTTGTGAAATGATCTTGGTAACTTGATATAAATTCAAAGTTGATTCAGTGATGTTAAATAATATTTTTTTGTGTTGAATAATATGTAATTGTTATTTAGACCATTAACCAGTTACACGAAATGTTAAATGAGATTCTCAGGTTAGAATGTTTTTCAGAATAGTTCAGTGCTGTCTCATTGCAGCTGGTCTCCGGTGGGGTTATCTGTTGGGTCTGATGTGTGAATGTGGTTCTGACCTGTATGGCGAGAGGATGTTCAGCGGCGGAGGTTGTTCACACAGCTGGTATGTCTCCTGTAAGGGGACGGGAAGAGACTGACGCTCAAACAGCTGCTGGTCCTGGATGGTGGAGCTGCGGAAGGCCTTCCTCATGGTGATGTCCTGAAGAGACACTGAGACACAAACACACACCGCATCAGACTGACATCTGCGTTTCTACAGCCGAGTCTGGCCGAATTAACAGATTCGACTTTATATGGAAGCGTTTAGCTTTTTGGTGCAAAAAAAAATTTTTGTCTTGTTTTCTACAGATTCTTGAATCAAGATGAATTTACTGTACAAGGATTATGACTTAAGATATTAAGTCTTGTTTTCTAAAAAAAAATATTAAATAGTTTTTAGTTTCTGCTTAAAACAAGCAAAAATATCTGCCAATGGGGCAAGAAAAAATTTCTTGTTTAGCCTTTGAATTAAGATTATTTTCCCCATTGGCAGATATTTGTGTTTGTTTTCAGCAAAAACTAACAAAATGTTGATAATTCTTTTAGAAACCAAGACTTAATATCTTGTCAAGTAACTGCATCTTGATTCAATGTCTTACTAGAAAAGACAAAATTTGCAGTGTGTGATTTATGCATTTTAAAAGAAATTCAAGCAGATTTAGATCAGATCAAAAAATATACAGTCAAATTTTTCTCCTTATGAATGCTGGTTTACATTTTCCCAATGAAACTTTAATGAAAATGAAAACCAGTCTCAGGCCATTCATCTGATGTGTGTGAAGTTCAGCATGAAGCTTTTGATTCATCTCATCACTTGGCAGATGCAAGCCAAAGCATGTTTTAAACAAGGCCATAATGACTAATTGACCTGTATATTGTTCATGCAGAGTCCAAACTTCACAAAAAATGGTGCAAATGTACATCAGGACAGTCTGAGGGAGCATGCCAAATCTCATTCATTTACAGTGATAGAGGGCGCTATAATGTAAGAAAACAATTCTGTGAAGAAACATGAGCTGCTGTGGTTGTTTTACAGTCTTGCATATACTGTAAATGCAAACATAGAAAAGTAAGATATTCTTACAGGTGATTGAGGGTTGTATATGTTGATTATATCATTAGAGTCATAAATACGCTTTAGCAGTTGAGTTCTGGATTTTATCTGATATGAAATGTCTTTTTACAAAGATTGGGGTCAGTACCATTTTTTGAATGTGTCCCATAATGATTAAAAGACCTGTATATTGTTTATACAAAGTCCAAATTTGACAAAAAATGGTGCAAATGTACATCTGGAAAGTCTGAGTAAACCTGGCAAATATCATCAATTTACAGCAAAAGAGGGTGGTTTAACGTAAAAAAATGTAATTATATATATACACGTAGAAGAAAAGTTGGGACTGCTGAGGTCTTACATATACGTCCAGGGTGCGATTCTGTTTTTTTCATCCCTGCCTCTGCTGAATTACTTGTACGGGGATAAAAACATCCCATGAAGCCGCTCTGACGTCCCTATCTATAGCAAATGATTTGCGATAAACGCTTTGAAGTCTCGATCTGAATCAAATGATTCGTGATACGCGATCCGATTCGAGCGCTTCGAAACAGTCAATCATTTTGCGACGTAATAGTTTAACTGATTTGGAGTTTCAAGAAGCTCCGTTGTGTTCTCCGCTCGCTTTCTTTATATCATTTATTTGTTGTTTGAATAGCTGTGAAAATGAAATCATTACAGGCCTAAATGCCTACAATGTTTTTATTAAACTGTGATCATGTTAAATAGAGTTTTTGTCATATTAAAAACATTTAATAAAAAAATTCAAAAGCTCTGTTTTTTTCACAAATCACACCTTGTATACATCTATATGCTGCAAATGTACACATAGAAAAGTAAGATGTTCTTGCAGTTGACAGAGGGTTGGAGATGTTGTCTAGATATATAAAGATGCTTTAGTAGTTGAGTTCTGGATTTCATCATCTGATATGTAATGTCTTTAAACTACGTTTCCAAGTTTGGAATTAGTGCCATTTTTGAATGTGGCCTATAATGTCTAATTGACCTGTATATTGTTTATGCAGAGTCCAAACTTCACAAAAAATGGTGCAAATGAACACCAGGACAGTCTGAGTAAACCTGCCAAATCTCACTGATTTACAGTGATAGGGGGTGCTATAACATAAGAAAATAATGTGCAACTTGGACCAAGGAAAGTGACATTTTCTAAATAAATGTATAATCTGTTTTTCAAATATGACAATTGTGGTTATTGTTTGACTTTTATTTAATATTTTATTATATCATGTTTAATTCAGTGTGCTACTTGCCATTTCTTTGTAAATAATTGTGAAATTTACTAGCAATTTCTACACCAGTTGTTGGTGAAAAAACGTTTCTACACCATTTTCCTTTTCAGTAAACTTGTGTTACAGAGATTTTCAGTTTCTTTAACGAAACCTTTTTGTCAAGTGAAGTAAACTCACTGTAATGCACAACTTTGGGGGTCATTTATCACAATTTGAGTCACAAAACTATCTCATTCTCATGCGGTGAAGCTTTGGATGTTTGTCCTTCTCTCGCAATGTCAAGAGTGTGTTTGGTGCTTCAAGTTAGTGTGTTTGTCTCTCGGCACTTTTCACATTTCTTTGTCTTTTCCTCATATTCAGGTGTATTTCCATCACTCTTGTGCACAAACCACTTTGTTTCTCCTTTGCTGGAAGGCAGCTGGTGACACTGAGGTTGATGGGAGATTAAAATATAATGAAATCATTTGAGTGGCAGAACGCAGTGGCGCTGTTTGATGTCAAAGCTATCCCAGCCGAAGCGAGAGCTGCTATCAGCGTCATTATAATAGTCTAATTATTCTCAGACAATACAGGACCATACTTACTGCTAGAGTCATTTATGCTAATGAAGTAATTTTGCATGCAAATGCAGTTGATCTTTAGCATGACCAGTGTTCAGGGTCTGCCAATTATGCTTATTTTTTTGTTTTCTTTTTTATTGTTATTAGAAGATTCTATGAATAGAAATTATGCGTGGTGTTTGTTAACTCAAGTATCATTACAAGTGCTCAAAATGCTCAGACTTTCACCTGCTGGGCGAAAAATTGTGAAAAACTCTTATCTTTAAAAAATATGCAACGTTTTAAAGTTCAGAAGGTCTGGGGTTGGTTGACGATTGCATTATGGGAAGAAAACACCGCATCTGCTCAGAAATCCACTGAACGCTTAAGTGCTTTTTGAGACACATTGTTTTTCTTTGTGATGAGATTAAAAATAATAATAATACAGATTACTAAAATAAATAACTTAAAAACTATACTTTAGTGCAAACTGAATGTCATTTTCAGACACTTAAGCGTATGTTAATTTAACATAAATACAAATATATTATATTTTACATTTATATTAAATGCAATTAGCTGTGCTTTTTTGACATACTTAAGTATAGCTTTATATGTCATTTTCATAATTCTATTGTTTTTGAAATATGTTTAAATGTACTGAAAAGCTGGTAAACTGAAATAATATCATTTCTACTGAAACTTACATTTAAATATGTTTGTATTTACACATTTGCAATGAAAAGGTAGCAATTTAGTACATTTCAAATATATACACTGTAATGTTGAATAACTCACTACAGTTAAAATTATAATCTTTAGTATGTTAGTCAACACATCAAAATAAGTGCACTTCTTTACAAGCACGGCAAAATATTATTACATTTAAAATGCATTTAAAGACTTTTAATTTGACATTATTACAAAACATCTAAGTACACTTAAGTTGCCTTTCATTTTATTAATATTATATTAAATTAGTTTAGCTTTTGAATTAAAAGACAAGTGCACATTTAGTACAATTAAGTGCACTTTTTAACAAAGGTAAAAATATTCAACCTAAATATTATATGAGCTTTTAATTTTCTGTTTGTTTTGCATTCCATGTTACCAAAATATGTGTCTGAATTCATTTGTATGGTATTTATATCTGTTTAGTCATAAGGCATGAGCTGCATAACATCTCAAGATTTGCTCCTTTTGTGCTCCTCAGATGAATAAGCTTCACGTGGGTTTGAGCGACACAGAGGTGAGTAAATGATGACGGCTTTTATAGGAAAATCTTTACATGTAAAAGAGCGAAAGCCACAGAGGCGTCAGCTGTCGATATCTGCAGAGAACGGAGCCATGCGGATGAATGAGAGCTTTTATAGCCGCGGCTCCTTTCATACTGATGTGTTTCTAAAGGAAAGAGTCGTGAATCCCAACACTCTCAATGAACTCTGTGTGTGTGTGTGTGTGTGTGTGTGTGTGTGTGCCTGTGTGTGTGTGTGTGTGTGTGAGAGAGAGTGTGTGTGTGTGTGTGTGTGTGTGTGTGTGTGTGTGTGTGTGTGTGTGTGTGTGTGTGTGTGTGTGTGTGTGTGTGTGTGTGTGTGTGTGTGTGTGTGTGTGTGTGTGTGTGTGTGTGTGTGTGTGTGTGTCTGTGTGTGTGTGTGTGTGTGTGTGTGTGCATCTGTGTATGTCTGTGTCAGTGTGTTTGTGTGCATGTGTTGTGTGTGTGTGTGTGTGTGTGTGTGTGTGTCTGTGTCTCTGTGTGTGTGTGTGTGTGTGTGTGTGTGTGTCTGTGTGTGTGTGTCTGTGTCTCTGTGTGTGTGTGTGTGTTTATTAGCAGCTCTTCATCGATATCATCTGTGAGCAGAAACAACATCATCTTTAATGCTTTCATCTGTTTTCAGTGAATGTTTTTCGTTCTCTCTTTGAAATCTTCTCCAGTCCTTCAGCTTTTCTCAAAGTCAAATAATTCAGTCGGTGTTGTTTACATATGTTTAAATATTCAGATTCATGTAAAATGGCATGTGGGCGTTTCATGAACAAGTCACTGAATAGATTTTAACGGTTCAGAAACGAGTCCCAGAAATGAAACAGACTCTGTTTGTGAAGATTGTGTCGGTCTAGATTTATACTAATTCACATCAGGCTTATTATTGATCAAACTAAAACATTAAAATAATAATACAAATAACTAACTCATTCATTAATTAAAACGGAAATCAAATAAAATGTATAAAAAGTATTTAATTACATGCATAAACTTTCAGTTATCTCATAAACTTGTGTTTATTTGAACATTACAATTTTTTTTTTAATTATACAGACATTAAAAACTAATTAAATGACAAAAACGCATAACAAAATTACTAAAACTAACTACAATTAAAGTGGAAACAGAAAATATAAACATTATCTAATTAAAAATAATAATAAAACTATAATAGTATATATCCATGATAATAAAATAATACTGATTCACATCAGGTTATTGTTATTTAAGCCTCATTTTTAAATATGTAATAAAAAATGTTTGTGTGTATATATATATATATATTTTTTTTTTTTACAAACTTTCAAAAATCATGTTTTTATTATGTTATCATGTTTTATAGTGTTTTATGATGTTATTTAGCAGTTTTTAAGTATTTTTTAACCTAATCCAAATAACTCAACTGCAGTTTGATCGAAATTAATTACAAAAAGCATAATAAAAAAAACATGATTTTGAGAATTGTTAAAAATGGAGTAATCTGTTTTTGCAAATGAACTCTTCACATACATATATATATATATATATATATATATGTAAATAAACTGAAAGTTGCAAAATAAAACTCTTAGTTGTAAATAAAATATTTAGTCTTTGTCATTTTTTCATCATTTCACAATGTTTTCTTGCCATTCTTTGAATGCACACAGATACTGTATATGTATATGTATTTATGAATTAAGCAGATCCTTTATCCAAAGAGCCTTTTTTGTTGAAATAGATTTGCAACACTTACTGTAAAACAACCCAGAAACTAACAGCACTTTTGAGATGATTCTGACCGCTGGAAACGTTTCCCGTCCAGATGAATTATGGATCATAATGAGCCTCAGATTCACCCCAGACCAGCAGAGACCGAATATCAGATCAGATGCTCTACATGAACATATGTTCCTCACGCTTCACTGATTATAACGCCAGTGAGCCGTCCAGTTCGTCTCAACACATTTACTGAAGGTCTTTATCTCGACACGAGCATCATTTACTCGCGCTGGTGTTTATAGCTTTGTTTGTGAAACAGTTACACATGCTGGACATTTGATGGAAATCATGATGGAACAACATTTAATGCTACACGGTTGTAAACGTTACAATCTTAATTTACACATGACATTGAAACAACATTTGCCTAACAACTCAAGCATAATTAAACAGTGATATAAAAAAAA